>PVIJ01000883.1:0-48039 GCA_004024925.1 Scalopus aquaticus
GGGGATCTGGTGGTTCTTTCTTCTCCTTGATCAGTCTTTTTAGCTTCTTTCCAAGTTCTACTCACCCGTGAGGGTGTTAGATTTATGTAGCGTTTCTGGATCTTCTCTGGGTTTGGCTGATGTCTCTTTATAGGCGGCTTGTCTTTTGGGAGAGTTGATACTAGCGTCCCTTCACCGCCATGTTGATGACGTCACCTCTAGGTAGGGATATTTTTGTGCTCATTCCACCTTACACATTTGTCCACTCTAGATCATTTTGCCTCAGTGAAGTACAAATTTTAAAAACCCTCCAGAACCATTTTAAATTTCCATTCTCTAAGATGACTCAAAATTTTAATGTTTCATCAATTCTAGCCATTTACATGTGCTGTGTCCTTTGATTTCACAAACATTCTGGAAAGAATTTTATCTCCATTCTACTGATCAGAAGCTAGACATAGTTAGAATGTGATGAATGCTTCATATACTAAAAAGATAATTAACTGCTTACGTTAAAGAACTTGATGCAGACAGGTAAGGGGCTTCATAGGGACCGAGGGCATCAGCTCCCTTCCCTGGAGCTAAACTTTAAGGTAAAACAGCAAGAAAATGCAGCACAGATGATCACTTACATCTCTCCCCAGTGCTGTGGGGCTGTCTGCCAAAATAAAGAAACCCACCCCATTCAATGCCGCAAATCTTTCAGTTCAAACCTCTGGTCGCAAAGGAAACAGAACCAATTTGCAACATTCCAGTGCTCTGAGTTGGTTTCTGGAGTTTTCTAAGTCTGATCCATGAGGAGAATGAATTGATGCCATGGTCCTTTGTTACTCTCAATCAACTGCCTCTGGAATTAATAAAGGATGTTGAGAAATGGACTAATGGTGAGAATGTAGAAGGAAGAAATTGTCAACTGAGAAGTATAATCAGCAATCGCAGACTTGCTGTTGTCTTCTATTGATGGAATACCCACTATGTACTTACTCTGTGGGGAAACATAAGAAGAATGTTTTCACCAGATATGTATACTTCCCCCCTTTTAAGCAAGAAATTGTTTTCTTTGGATGACTTCGCAAAGACAGATCATCTAACAATGATACTGGAATGAGTGGTTTTGAGCCATGCTTTCAAAGTTAGGCGTCTTGAAGCAAATGACACTTGAAGAAAATATTAAGCAAATAAAAGAGGATTGCTTGGTGAACAGACCATGATAGATTTATCTTAGGCTGTAAAAAAGCACAGAACTTAGAGAAAAAAGGTCATTTTGGACAAATAAATTAAATAAAATCATAGACAGAGATTGAGGAAATTGTCAAAAGTACCTGAAAGTTTGAGACCACCAAAATAACTGATCGTAGGAACTGCTGCGATAAAGGCTGACCTTCTATGCAGTGATGTACAGCCTCAAAGCCGGGTTTCTGAAGACTAGTTAATGGCCCCAGAAATTGTTCATAACATAATATTACTCAAGAGAGAAAGCAGGATATAAACTTCATATTCAGGGTAGTATCAGTTTTGTTAAACGTACCCACACAAACACATACATATGCACTCTGTGTCAAGAGGCCTCCTTATATTACCAAGAAAAAAGGAAAAATTAAGCAATCCATCTTGAATTGGATAGGAAATGAATGCCAACTGAGCAATTGAGGGATAGAATTGGTTTCAGAAGAGGCTTGCTCCAAGGTTCCAACAAGTCAGGACCTAGTTTCTCACACTGCAGTCACGTGTCACCCAGTGACATTTCAGCCAAAGATGAGTGGCATACAGGTAGAGTGGCACTATACCATCTAGCCTAGCTGAGTCGTAAACACACCCTATATGCTCACACAACGATGACATTGCCTGATGACGCATTTCTCTGAATGTATCCTTTGGTTACGTGCCACATGGGTTTTTCCCTACATCAAGCAATTCTCTAAGAGCAGAGGAGTATCCTACAATTCAGCTTCATACTGATGCTATCTACCGGCAGACAGACCGAGACTTCACAGGCTAAGGACTCACTCCTACTACAAGACTGTTCCCACTTCAAACGCCAGACTCAAATCCAGATTATAACCTGTGATTTTGACCAAATGGCTATGTTAATCAAAGCTTTTCATGACTTTCTTCCTAAGTTTAATTAACTTGCTAGGGCAGTTTGTAGAACCCAGGGAATCAGTTTGCTGATTTACACTGCATTGCTGGTTTATTATAAAGGCACTGAATCCACATCCAGATGAGGACATTCCTAGGGCAACATCCTGAATAAAGGAGCTTCTGTCCCCATGGAGTATGGCCCCTCACAGCAGTACATGGGATGTGTTCTGGCTCACCAGACTGGAAGTTCCTCAAACCCTGTCATTTTGAGTTTATGGAGGTTTAATTACTCAGGTATGATTGATTAAATAATTGGCACTTGGTATTAGATTCAAACTTTAGTTCTCTATGTTCCTAAAGGTCAGAGGATAGAATTCAAAGTTCCAACCCTCTGAACACCAGGTTGGCTTCCCTGGCAACCAGGCCCTACCTTTCGGTGATTGAAAAGTCACATCATTAACATAACAAAAGACCCCTTTATAGTTCTCCTTGGGGGAACTTCCAAAGGTCTTAGGAATTCTGCTAGGAACAGAGACAAGTAGCAAAGATATATTTCATATTATAAATCACAGTATCTCAGAATATATAACAAGCATTGGGACAGTCAGATTATATGGTAGTTCTAGTTTTAGAAGGAAGCACCATAGTGGTTTTCAAAATGGCTGTACCAATTTACATTCCTACAGATAGTGCAAAGGGCTGCCTTCTCTCCACAACTTAGCCAATTCTTGTTATCTTTTGGCTTTTTGATAAGTCATTTTAACAGATGGGAGGTTATATCTCATTGTGGTTTAGATTTGTTTTTCCCTGGTAAGTAGTGATAGTGAGCAACAAGACATACATGTAGTCATTCGTGTTTCTTTTTTGGAATAATGTCTATTCAGGGCCTCTGCTCATTCTTTAATCAGGCTATATTTACTTTATTTTGCTGTTGAGTTGTAGGAGTTCTTCATTTATTTTGGATATTACCACTTATTGGATATAAGGTTTGCAAATAAGTTCCCCCATTTTGTCAGTTTCTTTTTCATTTTGTTGATTACTACCTTTGCTTTGCAGAAGTTTGATATAGTCCCACTTGTTCATTTTGCTTTTGTTTGTGCATTTGTTGCTGCAGTTAAAAATCATCGCCAAGACCAATGAGCTTTTTCCCTATGTTTTCTTCTAGTTTTACAATTTCAGAACTTATTGCAAGTCTTTGACTCATTTTGATTTGGTTTTTGTGTACAATGTACAGTAAGGGTCCATGTTCATTTCCTTTGCATATAGATGCCCATTTTTCCAAACACCATTTATTGAAACACCATTTCTTTCCCCACTCTTGGTCCCCTTGTTGAAGATTAGCTGACTATGTATCTGTGCGTTTATTTACAGGCACTCTATTCTGTTCCACTAATCTCTGTATCTGCTGTAAGCCTGTACCATATTGTTTTGATTACTAGCCTTGTAATGTAATTTGAAATCAGGTAATGTGATGTCTTCAACTTTGTTCTTCATTCTCAAGATTGTTTTGGTTACTCAGGGTCTTTTGTGGTTTTTTAGAATTTTTTTATTTCTATGAAGCATACCATTGGAATTTTGCATTAAATCTGTATATTATAGGACAGTAGACATTTTAACAATATTAATTCTTTCAACCATGGACATGGGATATGTTTCCATTTATTTATGCTTTCCTCAATTTCTTTCATCATTGTTTTATAGTTTTCAGTGTACAGATTTTTTTATCTTCTTTGTTAAATTTATTCCCGAGTATTTTATTCTTTTTGATGGTATTGTATATAGAATTGTTTCCTCAATTTCCTTTTTGTAGAGTTCACTGTCAGTGTACAGAAATACAGCTAATTTTTGTAGGTTGATTTTGCATCCTGTAATTTTGCTGAGTCAGTTTATTCTAACAGTTTTTGGGTCCTTTTAGTGGAATCTGTAGAGTTTTCTACATGTAAGATCATATCACCTGAAACCATTTTTCTTACTTCTTCCTTTCTGATTTGAATGAGTGTTACTTATTTTCTCATCTAATTGTTTCAATTAGGACTTCCAGTACTTTATTGTTAAATAGAAGTGGCAAGATTGGGTATTCTTGCTTTGTACCAGGTCTTAGGGAGAAAGTTATCAGTTTTTTCTCATTGATTATGGTGTTACCTGAAGGTACCCAAATTTTAACACTGTTTACCTCTGGACATGAGTTGTAGATGATCCTAAATTTTACATTACTACTTGTTTTTTAAAGAACATTTCAACAGCCAAGTTATTTATGTTATTTATAAGTTAAGAGTTTTATAAAGTCATATACAAGTATATATAATTTATATATATATATATATCACTGATCTGTCCTGGGTTTTTCTGGGTCAGTACGCTAGTCCTCCTGCCCCTCTGCCCACCTTAGCCCATCGGCAATGATCTCTCAAAAAAAGAAAGCAACACACACACACACACACACACACACTGACCTGGTGTTACTGGCATTCTTCTAGACATATGGAGAATGGAGGTATATCATATAGCACAACTTTATAAACAACACATTTACCCTGTTTTGCACATTCCCAAACAATCTCTCCCTTGGTAGCTGTTTCATCCTTCCTTGTTTACTCATAGAGAAGTCTGCATCTCTGTTACCTATTTTTCTTCTCCTCTTCCTCTTCCTTTCCTTGTGAAGCCACATTCCTCCAGCCCCTATCATACTAACTTGCCTTCTCTGGGTCAAGAGTCAAAATGCAAATACACACAGTAGCCAGACAGGCAACATAAAGGAAAGAATAAAAATCCAGATATAAAGGATTGGTGGGGGTAACGACAAACTACATGACAAATGCCACATCATAATATACGTGTTACATTCCAATATTCCCTGAGTTTCAAATGTCAAAAGATAGTGGAAATAACCTCATTTTCACATCTTGGCAACTAATTCACATTTTTAAAAATATTGTGCGGTCAAACAAAATGTATTTGCCACACAGATGAAACTGTGGGCTATCAGTTTGTGACCTCTTCTCTAGATCTTTCCATCCCTCTTCTTAGGTGGACCAGTTAAACTTCTTCTGGTGTTCTTGCTTTTATAACCAAAGATTACCTGCTACTCAGCATGAATATAAACAATCATCATTTAGTGTGTGTGTGTGTGTGTGTGTGTGTGTGTGTGTGTGTGAGAGAGAGAGAGAGAGAGATTACAAACACCAACCGTTCCAACACAACACTGCATCTTGCAGGTAGGATAATCTAAGTGCCAGGAAAGCTGGTGCCAGTTCCTGTTTAACCACTTCCTATTTATAATCTACCATACTGTACACCAAATACATGCAGAGATGTCTTAAACGCTAAAGTTAAATGAGTTATGATGTATACATGTATATGCCTCTTTTTCCCTTTTGGAGAAAATCGAAATGAGCCAAGCATCAATCTATCATTCTCTCATCAGTGATTACTGCTATTTAATAGTTGTCAATGTGCCTGAGCTGCTGTGATGGAAACTATTTGAGTGAGGAAGACTGAAGTATTAATGCCCCAGAAGCTATGGCTTTGAAACTTTTTTTTTTTTAACTATGTATCATTCAGGGTCTAGTCAGGAAAATGAAAATCATATTAGGCACAGTCATGCATCACTTAACGTTTCGTTTCGGTCAACAACAAACCATGCATTTGTTGGTGGTCCCTACAGGTTATACCATCCAGCCTAGGTGAGTGGCAGACTACACCACCTAGGTTTAGCCTCTCACTCATTCCCACAAGGACATTCCCACAGGACATAATTGCCTAACGACACACTTCCCAGAACACATCCGATCGTGAGGCAAGGCATGAATGTATCTCCAACAGAGGGATTTAAAACCAGGCATTAGTTACCCAAATGTCAAAAAATTGAAGAAGCAGAGAGGTAAATATCCAGAACAATTTCTAGAGATAAATTGCAGGAATTAGCTGTCATGCTTTGGGAAGGGGGATAGCAAATGAAAAGTGAGGTTACTAGAACCTGGAGCACAAAAGAAGGGCTTCAAAGAGCTGGTTTTCACCTTTGAGGAGGGGACACTGCCCAACTCTGGCTGCTACCTTTGCTGCTGGAGATCTGAAAGAAGCGGGAGAAGCCAAGGCAGCTGCTAGAGCCAGGCTGCTCCCACTTCCTCGTCTCCCTCCAGCGCCTCCTACTGGCAGAAACAAACAGAACCAACTGGAAAAGGAGAATCCCAATGTCAACATCACAGAAGCTGTGTAAACAAGGTGGCCTTGGCATTGAGAGAGAAAAGGTAAATAAACGACACAGACATGATACGTGAAAAAACACACTTCACATCGGGACTCAGTACACAGCACATACACAAGTGCAACCCGAAACAAGTTTCACACGCCATGCACTGTTCTTGCTTCTCTGTGATATTCTTTTCCATTTTATATTTTCAGTGCTAGCTACACCCCCTGAATGATTTTTGTGACCCATTAATGTTCCAGGAGAGTCTCAAACCTAAAAAAATCATGAGTATTTCTTGAGCCTCCTGGGAGCAGTGAAGAGGAAGAAGGATTCCTGTCCAATTTGAACAAAAGCCTGTCTGGAAAATATGGGGACATCTGGGAAGATTTGCTTTTCTGATTTCAGAACCTCTTTTGCTAGGAAACAGAGAATATCATTGTGATGGAGATTCACATTTTAATTTTGACCCTGCCTTTTCTGTCAACATTACAGATGTTAAGTTTGGAAGTAACATATGACATAGGTGTTTACATGCTGGGTGGCACTGGAATACTTAATGCTTTTTATAAAGTCAACATTTATCAAAATGGAGGCACAGGGAAATTAAGTTTGTTTTCTTTAGTGAATAAGTGTTAGGAAAATTACAGTGTTGTCCACCGGATGGCATAAAAGGCACTCCTAACAGATTTTCTTTTGATTTCTGGGGTAATTAATTTTAAAAAGTTGACTTTTCTGATTCAAAAATACAATAAGAAGAAGTTATTTGGTTTTGATTATCGGCAATAGGAAGAAATGATTTGTTTTTGATTATTGACTAATATTTAGTACTAAGTCAAACTTTCAAATGTTGACTATTTAAGTTCATTAGTAATTCAAGCACTTACTTTGGTCCTTCTGAAGCCATTTAGGTATCATTACTACAATCCCTACCCTCCAAAAAATAGAAACTTATGGATAAACCCAATTAAAATATGCTATGGCAAATGTAAATTCAAAGCAATATGGATAGTTTTGATTTACTGGGTTAATTAGATTCATTCATGCAAAAAACCTGGAGGAATTCTGGTCAGGAATATACAGAATTTTATTCTTTGCATTTTTCTTACCTTGTACTCAAATTCTATTATCTCATGCTCTGCCATTAACCCACTGTTTGACCTCTGGCGACTCCCTAGCTTTGGGGGCCCTAAAGCCTCTCCTCAGTTAACTCTCATGAAGATCAAACAAGATGATAGGTGGAAATAAACTTGGAAGTTTACAGGCTCTAGTCAAGGGCAAATTTTTTTTGTTTTCAATTTTTTAAAACAACTTTACTGAGGCATAACTTACAGACCATACAATTCACCGTTTTTGCAGTGTACGACACAATGATTCTGAAGTAACTTTACCAGGCTGTGCAGCCACTGCCTCAATCTAGTTTTAGAATATTTATTTCCACCAGCCCACTGAGATTCCTTGTGCCCATTTACAGTAAATTCCTGTCCCCAACACCGAACTCCAGCACCAATGAATTCATTTTCTCTCTCTTTCATCAAATTTCCTTTTCCAAGATAAGAAAAAAAAAGTCCAAGGGTATAGCCTACAAATAGAAGAATAACATTTACAAAAGAACCCGCCCGATCAAGTTAGTCCGGAGGGCTGAGAAGGGCGAGCTGGGGCCCCGGATACTGAGCGTGTCTGTTCAGTTAGGACAGTCTGTCTACCTGGATTCACACTGTATAACTGGCTCTCTCTGTGCCTCAGTTCTCCCTATTAAATGGAAGGAATAACATCACTAGTTCATGAAATTTGCGAGGCTTAAAAGAATATGTACCGTAAACGGGCTCTGGAATAGTGGCTTCTTGGAGTCTGGGAAAGCCAGTGGAAAGGCAAAAGCAGGGTGGAGTGAAGAGACTATGGAAGAGGCATGTATTTGGGAGATGCCTCAAAATTCTGGGACTGTTGCAGCAACACCACAGTACACAAAGTCCCACAGAACAACAGATTGAATCATGCAATCTCTTCCTTTCCAAGATTTTCCAGTTCTCTATTCAGAGCAGTTGTCCATGGGAACACAGCTCTGGTTTTATAACTTAAAAACTCCCAGGTTTTATAAATAAAACCACAATGAAAGGCTACTGCATATCTACGAGAATGGCTGAAGTGGAAAAGACAGACAATGCCAAACTTTGTGGGGGGATGGAGCAAACAGAATTCAAGCACACAGATGGTGGTCACGTCAATGACTAAAAACCACTTTGGGAAACTGGTTGGCAGTATCTGTGAGAGTGCACACAAGCATTCCGTCTGATCCAGAAACTCCACTCCCAGGTATATATATGTTTGCCAAAAGGCGTGTACAGGAATAGTCACAGAGACAATATTTATAACAGCCCAAACAGGAAACAACTCAAATTCTATCACCCAAGGGTGGGTAAATAAATTGTGGTATATCTATGAACCAGAACGCTATATATCATAGAGAATGAACAAACCATTGTTAAACAACAATGGCTGATTCTCACAAACATAATATTGAGAAAATGGCTATATATGAAAAAAAATACGTAATTTATGGTTCCATTTTTACAAAGGTTAGGAGCATGCAAAACTACACTATTGTGGGTTCCTATGAGCTCACTACTAGCTGGCCACGCATGGGCAACTGTGACTTATTTGCCAGCTGCAGTCACAGCAGAGCATTCCTTGCCGACCTCTGGAGAATAGCCCGGATCACAAGGCAGACCCAGGACACCTAGGCCGCTGCTGACCTGATTACGTGACTATCTCCATGGTGGACTCGGATAACTCTGCCTGTGACAACGTCCTGCTTTGCTGACGCAAATATCTCTTGACGTATGGTCACCATGTCCCCCATTCCAATCCTGCCCTCCGGACTTTATTCCTAATACCACTGTCGCACGACTGGCTTTTACTAGCCTGTGTGCTTTCGATAAATGGCACAAGAACTTCTGCTCAAAGAGCAGAGCCCTGCCTTGCAAACCTGCTCCAGGGCTCTCATGTCCCTCATTGCGTTCTCGCCACAAGCCACAATGTGGCAACAAAGTTCCTGTCACAACAAACTACAGTACTAGAAGTTGGAATAGTAATTATTTGGAGAGTGAGAGGGTGATGGCAGAGGGAACAGGGGCTTCCAGCATTTGTTGACCTGGAGGCAGTTTACATGAGGTGTTCACTTAATGAAAATTCACCAACATACACATAAATGTAGGTAGATATATACATTAAACTTCAAAAATACATACAAACATGTGTGGGGATATGTTAAACTTTAGGTAAGTTAAAATGCAAATAGGTGTCTTGATCCTTTCTACTATTTCATGGAAACAGGATCTTGGAAGGAGTAACCTCCCAGGCCCCGCTGAAAACTCCTTTCTTTATGCCACCCATTAAGCCTCTACCACCGCACCTAATGCATGCATCGAGGTCACCTGCTTTTGTCTGTCTCCCCTACTCAGTCAGAATCTGCATAAGCCTGGGAACTGTGTTTTACTTATCATAATATTGCCAGGGTTCATAGGGCATAACACCTAGCGGGCACCCGATAAATGTTTCTTGAATCCAAAATAAAACAAATGGGCAGCGAGATACAATTTATAGAATTACCATTTGTTGAAACACCACTTAACAACCTCTTCTGAGTTCTTCCCCCAGGTCCCACCCAAGTTATTCCTTGCTTCTCCCTGTATTGGGACTATTACTAAGCTCCTCCGACCAGAGGAACGGGAAGACAAGAGTTATCCTTCCTCATGAAGGTTCCCAAATAGATTCTGTGATTGAAAGATAAAAAGAAGTTTTTGAACATAGTGTAGCTCATTCTACCACTTAACAGAGAAATATTGTAACTCTCCAACGCATTGGTGATATATACCTGAATGACCTGTTAAAGTTTGCAGAGACAAAGCAAGGATGGAGGATATTTCCTAGCTATGTTGTACCTTAAACAATTTTCTGACATTCAGTCTTTCTTGCCTTAAAATGA
Organism: Scalopus aquaticus; assembly: GCA_004024925.1. Classification (NCBI taxonomy): domain Eukaryota; kingdom Metazoa; phylum Chordata; class Mammalia; order Eulipotyphla; family Talpidae; genus Scalopus; species Scalopus aquaticus. Next base: position 10,233 of record PVIJ01000883.1, read on the forward strand.
GGATGGCAAGGAAAGGAAAGGAATCATCTGAGACCCAGGACACCAGCGGTGTGAGGCTGGGCATTTGTGCTCCTCCCCAGCCCCCAGCCCCACCAGAGGCACTTTCTTATTTTTCTCTCAAATCCATTTCCCCGGGCCCTCTCCCTTCTTCAAAGCGGACTCACAGACAAATGGCAAAGCACCAGGGCACCTCGCCTGTTGTCACATTCTGGCCGTAGCTCTCTGCATCTGAGCCTTACAACACAAGGCAGGATTAGAAATGTCAATTTCTGGAGGTTCAGAAATTAGTTGCATATTGGCTGTCTTGACAGCAGCCAAAATGGACAAATTAATAAAACATTAAGTACAGTATGAAAAAGGGGGAGGGCGGGAGACTGACGTCATCCATTAATCAGTGACCTAACCAGAAAAACATTTAGTGGATGATTAAAGAAAGATGACCCTAAGGGGAAGCAGGGGGGATTCAGACAGGCTTTGGTCAAAGCCCCCAGAGCGAATGCAATTTCAGGCTGGCCTCAAAATTCAATTTGTGTGCAAGCTCCAGGACCGCCAGCCCTGGCGGCCGCGCAGCACTGCAGGAGCGGCTTCCAGCTCAGGCCGAGAAAGCCGCGCTCCAGGCCCGGGCGCCCGCGGGGAGGCGGCCAGGTGACCACACAGGAGGGCAGGCGGGGACGGCGAGCAGCCCTCCCACCTGCTGGCCGTTGCCCTCCCCAGGAAGCACATGTTTCTGCCTCATTCCTGCCAGTTTAGCTGTCAGGCCGGGCATCTGCAGCTCCCGAGGGCAGCCACCTGGTGCTGTCAGTTGGCCTCAGACCAAGGGGGAAAAGGGGAGGCATTCATTGAGGTGCTTATTTTTCTGTGTTCAGGGTAGTTCTTGGGACTTCGAGTTTTTACTTGGCAAGTTCACCAGTCTCTTTAGTGAGGAGGGAAAAAAGGAATGTTGCTTGCTTTCCTTTAACTCAGAGTTCCCTTCTTTGGAAAAGCTGTTTAGTAATACCTGGTTCACCCTCATTAAGTCTGTGCAGCTTCTTCCCCCGACGGCAAATTACTTGAAAATAGACTTTAAAAGTATACCCCTAATCATCATAATTTGAGCATAGTCTTGAAGTCCCATTTTTTTAAATGTGTAGTTATAAACAGTTACAAATAGGCAAATACAAAGTTAGCGTTTTAATCCCATTAAAGAGAAAAGACAAAAATAAAACAGAAATAAAAGTCCCAGGAGCAGGATGGCGCGTTCCTCCGAAAAGACCATTTTTGGCTCCTGTCTCGATAGTTTATAGCATGCAAAGGAATAAAAGACTCTCAGTGAATGTCAACAGTTAGATAATATTTCAACCTCAAACAGGCTGCTTGTTTTGATCCAAAATCAACTTATATTTAAGTTTAACTCATAACTTGCACTTTGTGTCACAAATGCAGTGCAACTTTCCATAAAATCAATTAAATAAAATTGAATTGACTAATGAGGATGCTTTGTTTACTTTTAGCAGATTGCTTTAAGTAATAGGACAACTGTCGACAGGAATTAGCGCCAGGGTATGAAGGAAGCCAATGATCTAGTGACAGCTATTTTGTCCTGGTTTATCTTTTTGCTTGGTTTATCTTACTGATGACAGACAAACAGGATAATGATAAAAAATGTATAAAGATGGTAGGTTAAGGATAGCCATGGTAGAAATAGGAAAAGTTAGATGCACTCAAATGCTGGGTTTGCTCAATAAATTTTAGATTACCTATCTCAGTACCTCTCGGTATGTTTTTTCAAACATGCACCCGCTTGTTTACTTTACCTCTAGAAAAATAAATTTTGTCTTCTATCTCCTAATCATATCTTTTCCATTGAAGCAATTCTTTCATCATGATTTTTTTTTTCTTGATAAAGGAATTTTTGAGAAATACAACCATCAAATTATGGCAGAACAAACTGTTCTGAACTCCAAAAACATATTACGGTGGAAATTGCTATGAGTTTATTTCTGTCTTAATGGCATTTGTAACACTGGAAAGAATCACAGTGAAGACAGAATCAGAGAATCCTGCATTCACATATTAATGCACGTTTTCTAGTAAACATAAGCACTCCTAGGCCTTTATTTACATAGCTATATTTTTCATCCTACCTGTGTATTTTTAGGAAGTTCAATAAAATATTTGCTCAGAAAGTATTCCGGACATGTGAAGGTACGAGATGCCAAGTCATACAAAGAACTGGATGCAAGAGAGGAACAGGAAGTTGAATGGGTGAAAAGTGGTTGGGCAGAGAAGCACAAAAGGAATAGAAAAAAAAAAAAATGCAGAGTGATCCTTAATTTAAGAATCAGAAGAATTAGACCATAACGTTAAAAGCAGAAAATGTTTTCATAACTTCTTGTCCCTACAAATGGAGACTTGATTATCCCAACCCTCTGGGAAGCAGCCTGTGCTCCCTCACACTTTGGGGGAGCCTGAACAAGGAACTGGGCGGTTTCAGCCAGTGGGAGGCTTTGGAAGCGTCTTGTCTGTGTGCTTTGCGTCCGCATTCAGTCCCCCGGGAGCGGCTTCCTGGAGTTTGCTCAGGTGTGTCTAGAAGGATCAATAGAGTCCCCTTCAGAGACGCTGGTGGACAGGGGGAGCAGATTTGGCTCTGCAGACCTGAGGGAGGGCCCCCAACGCAACATTTCTAGCTATGCCCAAGGAATTCTCTGGAAGCTCTGTTAAGGGAATCCTGCAGACACACCCATTTTTGCAACTGACGTGACTTTTTTGAGCAGGATGGAATCTGACAGGTCTAAATGAAGAAAATTTTCAACCCGTCTTTGGGATCCTCAGTTCAGCTTTCAAGTTCATCTTCTGAGAACTGCCCTTGGACACGCAGGAGAACCTGCTTGACTCAAAACGACATGACTACAAAGAGATTCTAAGTATCTGGGAGGATTCTATGTTCATGTTCTCAGGAACAATATTCCACATTGCTCGTCTCTCACTCGACTGGCTCTGGAGTAGAAACACCCATCCCCCCCCACGTGCTCTGTGAGAAAAACCTAGGTTTTGTTTCATGAATTTTTCATGGAAAGCAAAACAGTGGGGGGGGGGGGTTGGTGTTTTGTTTTGTTTTGTTTTGTTTTGTTTTTCTTTAATAGATCTTTTGAAATGTCTTGAACTTGCCTTGGGTATTTAATCAGATCAATTTTCTGTAATGTTGCTTCCCACCCTCCTGTTCTTCTCATCCAAACCCCAAATCCTTCAGCCTGTAGCCTGTTCAGTGTCCTGGTTTGATAACCCTGCAATTGGAGGGTGGGGTGGGAGGAGAGGCCTCATACCTTTGTTTTTCTGGTTCTCCCCAACACCCTGGTGGCCTACTTGGGTGTCCCACAAGCTCTCTGTGGAAAATAGCGTGTCCTATTTAGCAACAGCTCCACCTAGCACGAGCTCCTGAGCTATACTTAAACAAGGGGGAGAGAGAGCTGGAATGACTGAGGCCTGCATTATGCCTTGAGAGAAGAACCATTTTCTCTCCCTGGTGGTGGGCCACAAAGTAATTTCTGCTTCCACTTTGGCTACCCAGGAGAGAGAGGGAGTGAAATAGTGTTATTTTCCAGTGTGACAAGAATGCAATCGGTGTTCAAGGACATATTTTCAGAGGGAAAGTTTCAACAAAGTTGAAAGGGTTTTTTTTTTTTTAACCTAAAAAAAAATGCAAAAGAAAAGTTTTCCACTTCCCAAGCCTTCTCATGATGTTGAAGTGCATTCTCGTGTGGAAGGTAAGGAAAGGGAAAGATGTTCTCCAGCTCAGCGTATCCACAGCCTCATAGCTATGCAGAATGACCACACTCTTGTCTAGTTCTTCCTCAAAATAGTCAATGCCTTTTGTGCTTTGTGGTATTTATAGAAAAATATGGATTGCCTTCATAGCCCAGCATTTTAAGAATCTCAACTATTCAGAGTGGACCCCAAAACACTGAAACACGCCGAGGGAGGAGTGTGAAGCTGTCCCCATCACTGCCTCCATGGTCCCACTCGCCGAGGACGCTTCCTTCTTCAGTAACCAGTATGAACAGTTCTGGCAAAGTTTTCTAAGAATAGACTCACTACAAGATAACACTCACACCCATCCAACAGAGGACTGTGATGTAAAAAACTACTTTGGGGGTCTGGAACAACCTAAGTGCCCAATGACAGAGGAGGTGCATGGAATACGTCCGCTCTATACCTGGTACAGAAGAAGAGGTGGGATTTACACACTGGAATACTACTCAGCTATGAGAAAAGATGAGCTCTCACCATTTGTGGCAACATGGCTGGAACTGGAAGGGAAGATGCTAAGCGAAATAAGTCAGGAGGAGGAAGACAAATACCAGGTGATTTCACTCATGTGGAATATAGAGAAACTAAACAAAGGAACAGAAAAAAATAATCCAAAGCAAATCTTTGGAATCTGACCACAGAATTGAAGCTCCCAGAGGGAGGTTGGGGAGAGGGGGTATATATATCTGAAGAGGAGTGAACCTATACCCCAAAATCATACACCCCCAAAACAATGTTGAAAACCACTGTTACTGCAATGAAAATAATACAATTTTTTTAAAAGTCAAAACTGCCTTCCCCCTTCATTCTCATATAGTTGACCAATTTTCCTTTGTGTCCATGGCCCCCAATGTCTGCATCTGTCATTACATTCTATTTCTTACCACTTCTTTTCACAGAGATCCTTGGACTGACTTGTTAGGGTTGTCTTCAACTCAAAAATATAAGTTCCTCAATCCTGCAACTTGTTGTAATCATTGCAGAACTTCCAGGGCCAAAGACACAAATGCTTGTTGAAGGAAAGAAATAATGAACAATAGGAAGTTGGGAATGACATAAAGATATGGAAATATTCATTTTAAAAAAAAATTTAAAGAACTAGCATGTGCCTTAAAAGACACCAAAAGAATAAATGAAGGCACTCTTTATACAGAATTTTACAAAGAAAAAGATAATTTCTTGCCCTTACGTGTATACTTTCTAAATAAACTCCTTTTTTTGGAGCGCAAACAATGCATATGCTTTCAGTAAGGCGGGGCCATGGGGTGTGGCAGTCACAGAAGGATGGCCGGTCTGGGCAAAGCTGGAGTGTGCTCAGACTGAGAGGATCTGCTCTGGGGCGCCCTCCTCACAGTAGACCTTTTCTAGGCTGAAGCTGTTTCCTGCTCTTAAACTCACTCTATTGATGGAAAACCTTGCCTTGCATTTGTGTTTTTTTCAGTAAAGGCCTAAAACCTTGAGTGCCCCAAATAAATGTATCTATTTTAAATTCCCTTGGTTGAAAAGAAGCCTCCCCCCCACCCCCAATTTTCATATGAGCAAAGATTAAATGAACAATGGGTAAGAGGCACAGAAATGACAGGGAAGACCTAGTAGCATAAAAGATTTCTCTGGCAGCAAATTTATAGACCTATGAGAGCAAATTTCCTTTTAAACAAAACTAAAGAAGTTAGAATTACTGTGGAATATATATCACAAATACATGTATATATTGTACATTACTGTAAATTAAGTTTCTTTAGAGGATCATTCATGTTTGTAATTAAGAATATCCAGAGTTAGACATCCAAAGCCAGAAGAGGTCTATGAATTGCAAAAATCACTCTGTTATCCCAAAGAGATTTTATAAATAGAAGATTTTGTATATAAGTCTATTTATCTGCAGCCTAGTAAAGAGTTGAGCACTGTCTAGAGAATGTGATCTAAGTAGGCAAACAATCCAGATAATGTAAATTGCAGTTTGAGGTCTAAAAAAATACAGAAAACATGTTTAGTCTAAAAAAATATAGAGACCTAAAATGGCATGCAAACTCTGAGAAGAGTTTTTCTGAGACTGGGCAATATGGAAACACTAAAATATAAATTAAAATCGAAGAGGCTTTGCAGTTTAAAGTGGTGTGTCAAGGAAACTGTTTTAAACAATTTGCCCCAGCTCTCATTCTCACAGAGACATGCAAAATGAAAATAAAGACTAATATCTATTGCTAGAACTAGGGATGAATTTTCACAAATGGAGCTAATCTGGAAAAAAAAGTCAGAGCTTCACAGTTTACCCATGTTTCACCTCCTGAAACAGAGCAACCCTATTTACCTAGACAGAGGAAGAACTTTTTACTGACATCTGGTCAGTGGCCCAGAGTCCTTTGCCAATAAGAATATGGGCCATTCCCTGCTTCAGGGAAGGCGCTGTTTTCTGAGAACAGCAGAGTCTATCTCCCCAACTGAATTCTTTATCCATTCTGAGGTTGCATATGCCAGAAAATAAAGGAGACTTGAATCAATTTAAGGAGGTCCTGGTGGATGCACACTGTTTCCTTGGGTGGACAGAGAAGGGGAGAAATAGAGGAAGCTGGTGGTTTTGACTTGCTCTGCTTTTCTTCAAGGTCTTATATTTGATCAGAACAAAATGAATGAAAGAAGATCCACACAGAGACATGTGCCAAGGTGTTGAAATGGAGCAACAAATGGAAGAGAGTCAATTAAATATCTAGACAGAAAATGAAGGTGAGCTACCAGGGACTGATATTCAGGATCTACAAAGAACTCATACAACAACAAGAAAAAAAAAACAACCCAGTCAAAAATCGGCAGAAAATCTAAATAGACATTTTTCCCAAGAAGACATCCAGATGGCCAACAGGCAAATGGGGGGAAAAAGCTCATCATCATTTATTACAAAAGCCACAGTGAGATACCACCTCACACTGGTGAGAATAGTCCATATCAAAAAGACCAGAAACAAGTGTTTGAGAGGGCGTTAAGAACAGGAACCCTCTTGCACTGTTGCTGGGAATATACACTGCTGCAGTTCCTATGGAAAACAGCATTGAACTTTTTCAAAATATTAAAAATGGATCTACCATAAGACCCAGCAATTCATCCCCAGGTATCTACCTGAAAGATGCAAGAACACTCATTCCAACGGAAATATGCACTGCCGTGTTCACTGTGGCACTATTTACAATAGCCAAGTTATGGAAATAATCCAAGTGCCCAAGGACAGATAAGTGGATTAGAATGATGTGATACATATTTCAATGGCCTACTACTCAACTATTAAAAAAAAAAAGGTGACATTTTGCCAACTGTGACAACATAGGTGGAACTGGAGGGGATTATGCTAAATGAAATAAGTCAGAAGGAGAGAGGAAAATACCAGATGATGTCACTCATATGTGGAATATAAAGAACCAAAGCAAAGAAACAGACCAAATCAGAACAAACCCTTGAAATCTGACTATAGTTTTGAGGCTGCCAGAGGGGTAGGGTGGGGTGAGGAGCAAAAGGAAGAGGGAGCTGGAAGGACTATGGTGGAGAATCAGTGGTGCTTTAGCGGTGGAGCAGTATGACGAGAGTTGGCTACCTATAACCCTAAAACATCTGCAGTGTTGTAAAACAATGTTACCTAAATAAAAAAATACTTTAACTTAAAAGAAAGAAAATCCTGGCTAGGTACAAGGGGGCTGAATTCAAGTTGGCTTTTAAAAAACAGGAAAGGTCAGAGAAAATAGCTACTACACACAGCTTTTCAGGGAAAAGTCAAGAACTAAACATTTGATAACCCAGCTAAGATTTTCCAATGTAAGAAAGCAACAGAATGGAATTTCTTGATATGTCAGGCCCCCAAACAAACAAAAAAGCTACATGTCCTCCTAGAAAAAATTATAAGAAACAGTGGCCAAGATCTGCTTCAAAAATAAAACCCTAATAGTTGGAAGGCTCTCTTTAAAAGCATGGTGGAAGATACCCTGAAATCTATTAAACATAGTTATTTAAATAATAATTATAAATAAGTCAAAAACTGAACACAAATTTCACAAGTAAATTTCAAAGGTCAAACACAGAAGCTAATTATAATAATAGCGTATGTTATAGTTAGTATGTGCTAGACATTATTTAACTGTGCAAACTCATAAAACCTTAAAAACAGACACCATGATTACCCCTATTTTCCAGATGAGAAAGGTGAGGCATAGAGTAGTCCTAGGTTACATAACTAGAAATTGGATGTAATAGCCTGAATTTACAAATCTGAAAGTTTTTTTAATTAATATGTTAGAAGTAGTTTGTAACATTCCTTGAATATATTACACATAGTTCAAATGAAGGCAGTGAAACTCTTTCTTTCCACCCAAAACATTCTTTTCCCAATTCTCACCATTTCCAGAAATGACCACATCTCTCAACCAGTACTCATGTCAAAAAACTAGAATTATTTTCAACTATTTCCTTTTCTGCACATTCCATATTTAATCCAACAGACATTTCATCAGCGCTACTTTCAAAATGTCTCTTATACATCCAATTTGCTCACTTCTGCCATACCCTTAACCCAAATAACCCTCTTCTCCTCCACTCTGCTTCTGTAATGGCTGAATAGATCCCCCTGTGTTTTGTCTGTGCTCCCTTTGCTGGACTCTTCACACAGAGGCCATAAAGCATGGCACCATCCTTAAAATTCTCCAATAGCTTCCCACTGCTCTTAGAACAGAACACAAACTTCATGTGTCCTAAGAGGCCCTTCATGTTCAATCCTTGTTTACTGGCTCCATCTTGTCCTGAATTTAACAAGCCCCTTCGACACCTTTAGTTAAAAAACAAAAACAAAACAAAACAAAACCCTGTTTCATGGAATACTGGTATAATACAGTGGATATAGTTGAATTAATAATATAGATACCTGTGAGGTCACAAAAACCAAACTCTACACTCCAGTCACATTGAACAATCCTGGTTAATGTTGGGTCTAATTGAAGAGAAAGTTGTAGATTAATATAATTTTAAAATATGGGCAGAATTGATCAACTATCAACAAAACTCTATACAGAGGTAAGACCATACCTGTAAATGCTTTCCTTAAAAAATAAAGGTAAATCTGGGCCTCCCTGGTGGCGCAACGGGTTAAGCCTCAGCCTGTGAAGCTATCCATAGCCACTGCACCATGAGTTCCAACCCCCAGCCAGGGCGTTTCCCACATGGTGCAGCAGACCTCTCTTGCCTCGCCTGCTGCTCCCCTCAGCAGTGTGTTTCGGTCAGTCCACCTGTTCTCCTCCCCACCCTGTCTCTGATGAATCCTCTCACCACCCCCCACCTCTGGCCTGCACCCCAACTCTTGTATGTATAAATAATTTTTTAAAAATAAAAATAAATTTAAACCATTTGCTGGCACTATACTAGAAAAAAATATAACTTTTTTAAAAAAGAACAGTCTTAACTTTAGAAAATATATTGTTTTCCATTTGGTGGAACCAGGTTCTAAGAACTTACCCAGGAGGGAAGTGAGGATTTAGCAGACTGTGCACACTGGCCATATCCACCCGCCATAAAACAAAGCAAAAGTGTCTCATAAGCTGTCATTGTTTTCCTATTATCAATAGTGGGAAAAAGCATATATACGTTTATTGACATTGTTCTGTACACACTTCAAACCAAATAGGTCGTGCTACGTGCTGGGATAAAAAACTACAGCAGAGTTAGGGTGTTTGGGAAGGGCTCCACGGCTGGGCGGATGCTTATTTCGAGGGGAGTGGAAGACCTCAAGGAAATGAGACTACACGGTGCAGGCAAAGAGCAAAGGCGGTTCCAGGGAAGACAAAAGCGAAGAGCCCGAGGGAAAGCAGCGTCTGTGCCTGGGGCCAAGGGAGGCGCGGGGCAGCGAAGAGCCGGTCACGCGGCTCCCGAGTAGGGGAAGCAGCTTCGGGGTGTCCATCTGCGCGCTGTAATTCACTGGAAAGCCAGGGGCAACTGCGGCGTGGGTCGCGTGGGCGCTGGGACAGCAGCTGGGTCATGGCCGCCCTCCCAGGACAAGATGTTGGTGGCTGACCCGGGGGGTTACAGAGGGGGCGCAAACTGGCAGGACTCTGGTCTTATGAGTGGCCAGATTCTGGATTCACACTCAAAAGGGAGTGGACACGATTTGCTGAGGAAGGGGGAGACCTTATGCCTTAAGACAGTAAAGTGGGTTATAAAGAGCAAAAACAAAAAGTAGAGCACAGTACACAATCTATAATTAGACCTTTATGAAGAGAGAACCTTTTATGAAGCGATAGCCCAATAGTAGACCCTAGAATATGTTTTTTAAATGGAGTGTATGGTAAACTGGTTTTCCAAAACAAAACTGTGGAGAAGAATTATTTAATAAGTGGTGCTAAGAGAATTTGTTACCTATTTTAAAGTCATATTAGTAACTTCATAGATGCCAAAGAAAAGGTAGACAATGATAAGTTTAATGTGATCAGTTTTTTAAAGGCAACCATTAATATTCAGAAGAAATTTTGATAAATTTTTACCTGAATTTAGTAAAAGGTCTAAGTTTAACAAGTACAAAGGAAATCACAAAGGGGGACATACTAGCGTTAACTAGATGAAAAACTTAGAATTTCTTTTCTTGTTTAGATGTTTTTAATTAAACTCAGTATGCAACTGAAAATCCATAAGATTCTTACAAATCTTATTTATCTAATACAACATCCTTTTTTTTTGTTGTTTTTCCCCAAGGCCATCCTTTATCCATCCTTGACCTTTTCTCCCTCCTCCTTCTTAACCTCAGAAGCCTCACTTCATTTATGAGTGCCTGCTAGTTTTTATAAGTATTTTGCTTAGTCAAATCATCCACTATGTAAACGACCCATGTTTGTCTTTGTCATTCTGACTTGCTTTACTATGCATAACGCCTTCCACCTCGTTGCACATTGCTGTCAATGACAGCATTTTGTCTTTTCTTAAGACTGAATAGTAGTCCATGATATGGAGAGACCACATATTTTGAATCCAGTCCCTTCTCAGTGGCCACTTAAGTTGAAAACAAAAATGAACTTCTATAGGTCTAAATTGTGTAAACAAAATGAAAACCAAACAGACTAGAAAATGCTGCCCAAATACCACAGGTAGTTGATGTTCCTGTCATATGCAAATTTATTTAGAAAACCAAAATCCCTGTTAACTGCCATGATGGGGACCTGGCTTAAGGACTGAAAACAGAAAAGGAGTTGTGCTAACAATGTTTCCTCCTGAAACTAATACTGGAACTTCCTTCTCTTCAAGCCTTCAACATCCAAGTACCTCTGTTTCCAGGCAGAAGGAAGATTTGAAATGTAAAACTGAAGTAATTAACTAAATGATGCTATCACAGAATTTTCACTTAGTCCTGTGAGCTACAGTTTAGGCATATGGGAAGAATCTGACAAGAGAGATCCAAATTATACTAATAAATGAAGAGCTCTGAGCCATTAATCAGGTCAGAGTTCTAAGAATCAGTGAATATAAAAATCTCAATATGCTGTTGTGGACAAGAGGAGCAATAAAATACCAGATCTCAATTGTGAACTGTCATACAAAACAAGAGTGGACTATCTTTTGCCATATTGATAGTCACTGACCCTCTAGAGAGAGAGAAAAATACAATGATCTATAGATTGAGAGGCTTATGAAAAGGAATTCTAAAAAACAGGACTCTCTCTCACAGGTGGAATTTAATGCTAAATTCCATCAATGCGATTCCCCACTTAGTCCTCCGAGACAGTCTAGGAGGGAGGAGACTGATCTCTGAGCCCGAGATCACGTGGTGGTAAGAGCAGAGCTGGGACCTCCAGGAAGGCCAGTTTGACACCAACCACTTTTGTCTTTGTTGTTAACATCTTTAGGCTGGGGAACCAGTAACGGCCTTCTCTACCACGTGTCAGACCCAGGGAACACGCCTTCAGATTCTGAAGGGTGAAGCCCAAGGTCAAATAGTCTGATTCGTGGCAGGGGGTTCATGGAGTTCCCTTGCTTGGGAGGTAAAGCAGGGATGAAGCACAAATAGTCAGAAAGGGAGCCATTCATTCATCTCTTCATCTCGCCAACAAATATTTATTGAGGCCCTATGTGCGCCAAGCACTGTGGAAGGGACTACTGTGTGCTCAGCACTGAATGATTAATTCAGAATCTACTTCTCAAGATAGCAAGCAATGCTTGGGGCATTTTCAGTACACCACAAATCTGCCCTATGCCCTTCCATCCAAATGCAGTCCATGTACACTTGGGAGATGGAAATGAAACCACGCCGCCCCTACCACCGACACATCCATAGGCTCCACCACAGTCCACGGGACCCCTCTCCGCCCTGTCGGGAAGTGGGGCCCCTGCACTATGGGTGTGCTTTCCTGCACTGACGAAAGTAACAGCTGGTCGTGATTTTCAGGTGGTAAGATGCTGCCTACTTTTTAAATGTGAAATCTGCTGGGGTTCCTTGTACTTTATTCCTATATCTCTGCGACCAGCAAGATGATTTTAGAGCTGGTTTGTTTTTTACTATGATTTATCTTATGCTGGCAGTGCTTCCTCATCTTTATCTTCAAGTTTCTCCACCCTCTCTCTCATGATGTCAGCTTTCATAATGTCAGTATTGTTAAATTCCCTCTCTAGAGCCTGGCAAAAGAGACTATGGGTTTTCCTTATGAACATGGAAAGAGGAGGATGATATGAGGTGGAGGCATTCTCAGAAGCATTCTATTCCACATGAGCAAATAAAACAGCAGGATAGCTTTCGTAGCTAAGTATTCGCTGTATATTGCCAAGTACTTAATTTCATCCACTGAATTTGATCTTCACTGACAACATTTTCCAACTTGGAAATTTCATATATGTGGAACTACCTTACTTGGAAAATAATGGGCTTAGTTTAGCCTAAGTGGAGAACAGATCCCCAAAGGTCAGTTCCCGCTCAAGTCATTTGGAAGGTGAGGCTGACGCCCAGGAGGGAGGGAACAGATTGCTTTGCACATGAGCGTGACCTAGTGGCTGGTTCACTGAGTGGCATTTATGGTAGTAATAGAAAAGGTTACTCATCTGTTTTCCAAGTGTCAGGGTAAGTGATGTGTGGGCAACTGTTGGTCACGGAGAGGTGGACAGCAGGAAAGAATAGCATCCTACAGAGAAAGTGTAGGTAAGAAAAAGAAATTCACGGCCTCTTAATATTAAGCAGTTGGAGCTCCCCAGTGCCTTTGTGAACTGGGACCCATCAAAAGCACTTCTTTGCATAAGTAAACAGAATGTTCTGACTGATTCTTCACAAGCAACCCCAAATGATAAACTTTGCCTTGTACTGGCTCCCAGAACATTGTGGGGGAGTTTATTTAGACTGTGAGATACTTAACAGAGCTTACCATGGTGAGCTGGCTTGCCGTGCACACTTCATCGGGGATCACTGGCCAGTGTGCAGTTATCTTGTTAGATGATGTAACAGAAGTGGAATGCATCGGCCCCAGAAAGAATGTAGAAGTGCCTCGTTGTACTTCGGAGGGAAACCTGTATTATATATACGTGAGCCTGGACTTATAAAGTCCTTTGATCACCTGGCTTTGTGGGACTGTGAAGCTTTTGATTAAAGTGGACTACCTGACAAATAATAAGAGACACTTTTTATAAACTATCAATAAGTGTTTCATCTTAAACATGACTATTGCTATATATAGTTCATATTTTGTTCACAGTAGGTTTTACAGAGCTAGACCTTTTTTACCCAGAATTGTTAACACACTACAATATTCTTTTAATCAATCTTGGTAATTGGGGGGGGGGGTGGAAATAAAGCAGGATGCTAAAACTATAATCGTGATTCGAAAAAAAAAGGCAAGTTCTCCAATGCTTTCTTTGAAAATTATGTTGCATATAACCTTTATAAAATTTAATCGATATAAATTTAAATATTGGTTGGGCTATATTGCTGGTATACTCAAATTCCTTACTGAGTAGTAAGTTCATAAGCAGCTAAGAGATTTTTTAAATGGTCACATAACTGATTAAACATGAAAGTAGCAGACTAAGAGTCTGGCAAAAAGATGTTTGTTCTAGAAGAAACCAGGTCCTAGGCTCCACTTGGTCACACATGGAGCACATGACCCAGGGCATGCTGTTAGGCCAGCATGGGAGGGGAGATTCATGATGTTCTGTACTGCAATGATTTATGTCTCCTGGACAGAAAACCCCAGCTCTAACAGAAAATGGATTCTCCGATTAGGGAAAACAAGAGGCCAGAGGTGGGGCAGGTTTCAGAGTTGACCTCAGGCTCTGTGCTATCATGGGGACCTGACGCTCCATCTCGCCACCTCGGTATCATCTTCATCCTCGACCTGCCCACCCTCCTGGTCCCCACATGGCCACCACCATGTCATTCCCCGTCCTCTTAAAGTCCATAGTCACCCAGAGACTAACTGCCTACACCCCATTTTAAGCAAAATGTGATAGGAACTGCACCCCAGAAGTGCCTCCTCTGTGTGGAAGAAGTATGTCTGCTCCCTAAAAGTTTGACATGTATTAGATATAGACAAGCAATAAATAAATATCCAGGCAAGTTTTTGACAAATTTTGATCTACTACTAAGTTCCTTGGGCCTCACAAAGCTTATGCAATTATTCAACCAGCGTTTGTTTAGAATCTAAATTATGGCTCCTGGTTCACCCCCAACAGCCTGGGGTGGGGGGGACGTGAGGGTTGGGGAGGGAGAGAGAGAGAGAGAATGTAAATCATTTCAGTCACCAAAGGAGAGATTTATGAAAATAAATAAATGAGAAACAAATGGGCGTGGGGAAAAACAGAGTAGGAGATCAAGAGGAGGCACAGGCAGAGAGAAGGAAAGTGACAAGAGAACAGGTTTGCAGGGAAAGGAGCAGAGATGATGCACAAAATACTGTTAGGGATTAAAATTAGCACCACAAAGAGGTGTCTGATCCTTGTGTTCACTGCAGCATTATTCATAATAATCAAGATAAGGAAACAACCTAACTACCTAAAGTGCCCATTGATAAGTGGATGAGTAGGAACGTAATATATATGAATATACATACATAACACACACACACATACACACACACATACCCCAAAGGAATATTTATTATTTGGCCTTAAAAAAGAAGATATCCTGCCTTTCATAACACCGTAGAGGAGTCTGGATGACATTGCGCTAAGTGAAATAAGCCTGACACAGGACAAATACTACAAGAGACCACGATACAATGACTCTGAAATACTCAAACTCATTGAAAGGGTTGCCAGGGATGGGGAAAAGAGACACAGAAAAGCAGCAGTCACCAGCTATAAAGCTTTGGTTGTGCCAGAGGAGTAAGTCCAGAGGTCCACTGTAGCACAAGTGGCCAGAGCTGAGTGGTACCATGTACTCAGAATTTGCTAAAAGGGTGGATCTTGTGTTATATATACTTATCACCAAAAAAAGAATAATAAAGAGAATGGGAGGAAACTTGGGAGGTGCTGATATGCTTACAGCATAGATTATGATGGTGCTTTCATGGATGTATACATATCTCCAAGGTCATCAAATTGCATACATTAAATATATACAGCTTTTTGTATGTTAGCCATGCCCCATAAATATATATACACAATATATATGTGTAGTGTATATTCATAGATACATAAAAATTATACATACATATAATACATACATACAATAAATTATAATGGCCCTACTTGACTGTAGACTCTCAGTCCTTTCCATCTTCCACATATACATACCCTTCAAAGCCTCCCCAGTTTTTTCTGGGCTACCCTTATTGAAAGCCACAGTTTTAATGATCAGAGCTAGTCATTAAGTGCCATCAACCACACTCTCCTCCTCCACTCTAACTCCACCTGCCGTACCCACTGCCAAGAAGCTAATGACGCAAACTCATTAACAACAATGCTGACTCACCTGTGTAAAAGGGAGCCAGAGGCCCCAGAGCTCCAGTCTAAAGGACTTAGACTCTCACAGCTAACTGAGTCCATGGGTCCCAAAGCAACTGTACCCAACAATGCACAAAGTGAGACTTTCATAAAAGTAAGTCCTTTGGCCCCTGCCCTTCTAACCATAGTGTTCAAAGTCACTTCAAGAGAATAACTTTGGGATCCAAACACTATCACATTCCCTGTCCTCCTTAAAGTCCATCTCCACATTCAGTCCAACCCACCTCCACCCGGAACAAGAGACCCTTCACCCATGTTTAGACACAGATGGATACATGGAGAGAGGAATGTAGATGTTTTGCACCAACAAATGGGCCCCAAACACTGATGTTTCTACGGAGATGTTTACCACTTACATTCAGTCCAGAACCTGACACACCAAGTCTTCAGTGTCACTCACTGCATAAGCAGAGCGCAGGGAATGGCTCGGAGATGGGAGAGGATAGTAATTCAGATACTAACAGGCTTCTGTGAACCCGGGAGTGCGAAACTAAGATACCAGCAGGTGAAGCTAATTTTGAGACATTTCTGAGACCAAATTGCCAGATATTTGCAAATGGAGTCTCTTTTCACACCTGTCAGAAAGAGAGGACAGAAACAGGGAATGCCAAGTAGACAACCCACAAATGTCCAGTACAGCTGTTTTCTAACCAGTGTTAACCTTCTATCATTCTTTTTCTTGGTCCTCATCAAATACGTATGCAAAACTGAGGTCATCATCATCTAGAGCCTCCCCTAAGATAGCTGGAGACTCTAGAAAATTTTCACGAAAACAAAGGTCTGAATATCTGAAGAGCCAAGAGGGTCAGAGAGAGTTCCTCTGTGGATGCACTGAAGATGGAAACCTAGGAGGCTGTGTTAGAGAATCAGAGCTCAGAACCCAGGCGATGAACGAAGGGAAAGAAATACCCAGGAAAACAGCTATGATGGAATTCCTGAGTAGATCATCTAGATTTAAATAATGACCATAAAAACAGTAAAAACAATGACTAGGCTTTTTTGCATCTTGCTACACCCCAAGCAATATAGCACCTACTTTATCTAGTATACAGATATTGTTATCAGTCTTAGAGATAAGAACTGAGACTCAAAAAGATTTTGTTCAAAGATTTCAAATACAGGACTTTGTGATGTCTTGAGGGCTTTGCATTAATTCTTTAGATGTCAAGAAAATTCAAATTTTTCTCAAGGTTAGAAAAACAATTACCAAATGCCACAACTGTTGATTATCTCTTGTCAACCAAGCAACAGCAGGTCATTTACTACTAGGCATAATCCACATCTGATTCCAATAAAAACAAAACTATCACTTTGATACATACTTTTCTTTCTCAAGTGTTTTGCCTCATGAGTGTTATTTTTTAAGACAATTTAGGGCATTATACGTGGTTCTACCCCACTTGCCCCTCATTTAGAAAGATCTGACTAGCTCACCTGTTGACCCTAAGTTTTTAAAGTCACCAGCACAAGGACAACTTAAGTTAGCCTGATTGTTTTTCTCTCCCCACAACCAAACCTTAAGCAGTTTCTCATGCCCCCTATACTATTCAAATCTTCTTTGGGAATATAAAAAACTACTTAATACAGGCATTCAAACTCTATGTTAGAGAAATGTAATAACTTTTCTCATTTTGACACCCAACATGAATCAAAGAAACAGAATCTCTTACTTTAGATACGCGATCTCACTTCAGATGTCAGATCTGTAGCAGACTCTTATTGAGTAAGCTTACTGGGTATGAAGGGAAACGCAGAATTTGATTTGTGTAGACCCATAAACACTGGATTTGATTTGACTGCAAGACTGAGATCTCTAATTCCTAATAATAGAGTGAAACTAACAATCCATTGAGCCATGCCACCTTCTGGGAGAATAAAAATAAGTGTTTTATTATTTCCAGAAAAGGTACTTTGGTGATACATTCCTTTTCTTCTCAAATAGAAATCATCTTTTGCTCACTGAATCTGAATACTGCCTCCAAATTAAAATTCTATAGCATGTGGAGAGACCAGAAGAAACCCAGGACCTTTAAATATGGGCCAAAAGCCAGATGCAGATGGGTGAGCCAAATACTCAGTTTCTTTATACCCATGTGAACTAAGATGCTGGGAATTTGGGGGAAATCTCTGGAGAGATTCTGATTTGCAGCCACTACAGATGGAAGAATTCCTAAAGACATGGGAACTTCTTG
The DNA here is from genome assembly GCA_004024925.1 of Scalopus aquaticus. Taxonomy (NCBI): domain Eukaryota; kingdom Metazoa; phylum Chordata; class Mammalia; order Eulipotyphla; family Talpidae; genus Scalopus; species Scalopus aquaticus. Next base: position 28,151 of record PVIJ01000883.1, read on the forward strand.
ACCAGGGGGAATACTTTCAGAATTACAAAAAACCCAATTTTCATCAGCATCCTGTGGGCCTCTCTGAATGACTACAATATAATGGTCCCCTGCATTTTCTCCTGTGCATCCCAAAATACCTGGAGTAGATGTTCTTTTGGAAGAAGTGAAAATCACAGTCAAAACAAAGCCCCAAAGCAGCTGTGCATCCCTTCCAGGGACGTGTTCCAGGGATTCCTTGGGTATCATAAAGCTTGCTACTTAGACCCACTACACAGAGAGTGCAGTAGTCCAGCCTCTGACCCTCAAACCCTGGGGCAAGCCCACTGGTTGGCGCAGGACCAGGATGTCCTTTCTGGATCACTGAGTGTCATTTCATGCGTCAATGTGATGTACAACAAAAGGCTTTTAGTTAGGACTCCATTCCAAGGCAGAGGCCTTACCAACTCACTGCCTAATTCCAAGTTAGGAATGCACGTACCTACTTCCACGTGGGAGGTGGCATGCCACCTTGCAATAAAGAGCAGCCTTGATGGTATCACAGCTGAATGCCAACTGAGTTTTCAGTTCCCTGTTCTAGAAAACTATTCAGCCGTGTACATCAGCTGGAGTTTGAAAGCAAAACAAGTAGTAAAGCGAAAGGGAAGGATTTTAAAGGAGAATGCGGCAGCCACAACAGGGCAAATAATACTGAATCACAAATTAGAAGGCTCACATTGGCACAGACACAAAGGTAATATTTTCACTAGAATGAATAGCCCTAGAAAAATTTGTTCTCCAATATCAGACACAACCAGGCCTTTCCTTCCATGGGAGACATGAAGGTCTCCTTTTTCCACTTCATCTTTTGCAGTTATCCAAACAAAATTTTAGCAGCTGAAAAAAAAATAATGAATTTAGTCTGTTTAGGTCCAGCAATTCCTTATTAATGTATTACTCCCTGGCAGTAGGCAAACAGGGCGCTTTGACTCCGGAATATTTCCTTTTCTTTTATCACCTTGAGAAGTCCAATGTCTCTGAATAACTAAGTATATTCTACTTAATTTTGCACCAGCACAAGAAGCTGACACCTTCAGAGTACATTCATTTCATGCTGCTGAAATTTTCTGGAGGCTCTGAAAAGTACAGAGGCCAACGGCTGTTTAAAATGTTTTTTTTAAATGTGTGTCAGAACACTTTAACTTCAACCACTCTGCTAAGAGGCTGTTGTTTTAGTTCAAAGTGTACACAAAGGAGAAGATCACCACGTATGAACCAATATTTACTTAACAGTCTTCATTTCCCCAGTGCCCTGCAACAGAAGCACTCTCAAGCCCTTTCTTTAGCGGTCAGGATGGCAAGTGAAGAAAAATTGTGTTGTTCCTGAGTACAGCAGATGCCAAAGTGTCTAGTATTTGGCCTAGTTCTACTCACAATTATTTGTGAATCGACACCTTGATTTTAATGGAGACTAAGGAGCAGGCAGCTAAGAGCACAGTGTGGCCCAGGGGTTAGCTCAGGTGAGTTCTCCACCCCCAGTTGGTGCTCCCTAGTCCAGGAACCTGAGTGCCCATTTCACCTCCTGTAACAATTTTGAAAAATAAACAAAATTGACCGCCACCCTGGGTGGTGGCATTAACATAAATTTAAATAGAAAACTAATACCAACAAAAGGAGGGAAGGGGAGAGAAGGGAGGAGGAAAGAGAACAGAAAGAGTGGAGCAAGAGGAAGAAGAGAAGATGGACAAAGGACGATGAGGAAGGGAAGAGAAAGAAACGTGTCCCTGGAGGATCTAGAAGGGCGCAGGCAGCCACTGCAGAGACTCTCAGCTCTGGGTACAGTTCAGTGTCAATCACTTACTCCCAAGTCTCACACCACTGCAGGTTGCAAGACAGAACAGCAATATCAAAGCTTGAGTGAGGCAGAGAGAGGACGAATAACCTCCCAACTCCTTGAAAACCACTGCACCTTCTTATTTGGAAAGAGGGCAAATGTCCTTCATTGCCTCTTCATGCCCTTCTCCTGTCTTTCCTTTGCTCGCTGGTTGTACAGCTAAAGGGAGGGCTTGTTCTAAGTGGTAGCGGGTGGTGGAAGGGAAGAACAAGTCTGTTTCTCCACGGCGGCCCCCAGCCCCTTCCTCACCCCCCTTCGCAGCCACCTGGCACATGCCGCTGGCTTCCTCCTCTCCAGCTCCAGCGCTGGCCCCATCATTTCAAAACCAAAACTCCAACGCGCCACTCTGTCTTTGCGCCCATTTCAGAAGTGACTTTTAGGCTGTTCCTACAGATGCAAACGCCTGATCGTTCTCACCCTGCTCTTCACTGCCGTGGCCGCCCCGGCTCACCCCAGCAGCCCCGTGCAAGCTGCTCGCCCCGCAGGCCTCGCCCAGCATCCTGGCGGGTCTGTCCAAACTGTCTGATACATGATCCCCAGGGACGCACGACTTTTTTTTTCTTTTCAGTGTTACACCAAAGAAAAAAAAACAAAAAAACAACCCTCTCCTTTTAAGACTGGTTTTCAACTGAGTGTTCGAAACACAGAGGTAAAAGCAAGTTGTACTTACCCTCCCAGTTTCACACGGGTCATCTCTAGCGGAAGCGGGGCCTTTGGGGTCAGGGGGCGTCACCAGCAGAGCCGGGAAACACAGGGCGGGGTTCTCCTCCTTCTGCGCACCCCGAAACCACGCAGCGGTCCAGAGCCAGGGCGGGCGGGGCCTTCCCCTCCACCAGCAGCGCCGGTGGGCTCGCCTCCGGCCCCCCCGGGAACAGAGCCCACGGCACAGGCGTTCCACCTCTGAACAGAGGGCTTCCCTGGCCTTGGAAGGCCGACGCCCCTCCAGTCCCAATCTTTGGACTCTCATCCCTTCACAGACCCTCCTGGGAGCATCGCAGTGGTCTGTGCCTGGGCCCTCGCAGAAGTAAAAACTTGTGACAGAAAGTTTCCACTTGCCTTTGCTTCTTGCAGGTGGCAAGCAGGTTCCCTGGTGCGGTTCCCATCGGATTCTGCTATAGCCCCGGCCTACCTGGCCTGGTTTCTTCCTTTTTCTTTTCCTCTGACCCCTGACCTATTTCTGCAAAAGTAAGGGTGCCAGTTCCTTTACCCAACAAAGGGTTTCCTCTGTGCTCTCCTAAGTTGGGTAAAACGCCCAGGTTTTTATGCTTCTTCTCTTTACTTAGGGGTCCTTTTCAAAAGCGCCGCACTCCAAAGCTATTAGATGGCTGCAGAGTCAACATTTTCTGTTTGTTTCAGTTTGAGTGCAGGCACTTGCGGAGTCCCAGCCACCTGTGCCCCACCTGGGTCTCCCGGGAACTGTGGGCTTTCCTGTTATCTACTCTTTGGCGAGGGAAGGCGTGGCCCTGGAATCAGAATCATGGCGTTTGATTTTGCTAGTGGCTGATTAATTCTCTTCTTTGTGGAAAGGATAGCACAGAAATAGATGGAAAGGTCAGTTCTGCTTTTAGATTTGAAAGAATCTATAAATATAGTTGCCATTTATTGAGTGCTTATTACAGGGCCTGGACTAACGCTTATGTCCAGTGTTTTATTTCATCAGTTCAATCATCCTTTTCCCCTCCTGTAGGGTAAATGGAAGTGATCAGGTTTTCTCGGCCCTCCCACCATTAGGATCTATGATGGACACCTGTGCCTGAGGGTAGCACCTAGAATATGGCGTGGGCTTGCACAAGTGGGCACACTTGAGCCAAGAGACTGAGCATATAAGGGGGGGCAGCAGAGGACTCCCCATATATGGGGAGGCAGAGGACTCTGCAGCAGAATGCAGTAAGACCAGCGAAGAGACCAGGAGAGAACACCCTAGAACCCTGAAAGAGGGAAGATTCACCCTGCCTGCCTTGCACCTGGTTGCCTCTCTACAAATGGTGTAGAAAGATTATTAAAAGCCATAAAAAGCCACCAAGGGCTCCAGGATTCCTCCTTTACCTGTCTGACAGATCATGGAGAACCTGCCCCGCGCCTTGCTAGCGCTACACCTCCCCATTTCACAGATGTATACATAGGCTCAGGTTAAGTTAACTGCCTGGAGGCGCAGGGGTTAAGTCTCCACTATCATGCCATTGCCCTGTGGTCTTAGTTCGATCCCCGGCCAGGGAGCTGACCCACCAATGGCACAGCAGACCACTCCTGTCTTGCCCATTGCTCCCCTCAGCAGTGTATTTCAGTAGATCCTTCTATTCTGCGCCCCATTCTGTCTCTGGTGACTCCTCTCACCCCCCTGCACCTCTGGCCTACCCCCCAGTTCTTGTATACATGAATATTTAATAAAAAGAGGAAAACAGTTTTTAAAAGAAAATATCAAGGCAGAAAAATGAGACTAGGTATCACTGAATCCAAAACTTGGGCTACTAGTTGCCTGTTCTCAAAGCTCCCTTTCCTCACAAACTTATATATTAGCTGAGTTGCCCACATTCATAATCACTTTTATTATATTACTCTTTTGGGGCATAACATTGGTTACATACTATATGTGAATTAGAGGTACAGGGTCACACCTCTTCAGGTGTATGTTACCACACCCACCCATCACCACCCTACCACAGTCCTCCACCAGAGTCCATTGGGCTCCCTCCCCTCTGTGGGGTCCCTACCCCTGCCTGCCCTTTCTGGTAGCTTCAGGACACCATAGCTGCCCACATTCTATTGATACTTGCTCCTCTGTGCACATTTTTTAAAAATCTGGGCCAGTGGCATTTTTAACAAAGTAAAACAAAGCCCCAGGATAATTCCAAATACTTCTGCCCTCCGTTACCATGTCAGGTCTACGTGCTGAATTCCGGTCATCCAAGAGCTCCTGTGGCCTGTTGTGCATCAGTGCACGACCTTTCCCATAGCATCAGACCCACAGCTAACAGTTGCAAAACTCTCCCAAATGCATCACTGAAAAATTTCAAACATGTCACCCGACATGCTGAGCGTGAACCAAGGTATAGCTCTGGGGTTTTCTTCCTGAAAGACTCTAGCATTTGGGCCTCCCGGTGGCGCAGCAGTTAAGCGCTGCGCTGTGGAGCTGTCGGCAGAGACGATGCGAGTTCAACGCCCAGCCGGGGAGGATCCCACATGACGCCGGCAGACCTCTCCTGCCTCGCCCACTGCTCCCCTCAGCAGTGTGTTTCTGATCTGCCTGTTCTGCTCCCCACTCTGTCTCTGGTGAACCCTCTCGCCACCCCACACCTCTGGCCTGCGCCCCAGCTTGTATGTATAAATAAAAAATAAATCTTTAAAAAAAAAAAGACTAGCATTTGTTCAAATTTCTCATTTAGTCAACGGTACTTCTTAGGACACGACTTTTTTTTTTAAATACTTATTTATTTATGCATACAAGCTGGGGTGTAGGCCAGAGGTGTGGGGTGGTGAGAGGATTCATCAGAGACAGAGTGGGGAGAACAGGTGGATCGACTGAAGTACACTGCTGAGGGGAGCAGCGGGCAAGGCAGGAGAGGTCTGCTGTGCCATGGGGAAATCTCCCTGGCCGGGTATTGAACTCGTGCTGCAGTGGTTCTGGATAGCTTCATAGTGCTGCGCTTAACCCGATGTGCCACCAGGGAAGCCCAGGATATGACTTTCATAAACCATACAAAAAAGAGGAGAAACGTTCCAGAGAGTCCACTTGGTTGATTTCCACGGGTAAACCATCAGGACAAACCCGAAAGGACCCTCATAATAGGAAGACGAGTTTCCTCTTCTCATCAGCATCAGTTATAAAGAGTAATAACAAACTTTCACACCATTCTTCCAATGACTGTTCACATGTGTAATATCACCTTATCCTAACACACTCCCTACATAAGGTGTACATTGCTATCTCATTTTACAGAAAGGAAGCCTGAAGCTCAGAGAGTCCAGCAAACTTGCCAAGTGTTCTTAGCCAAGGAATAACTGGTTGCCAATCAGGTCCAGTTCTTCTGACTGCAAAACCAAAACCACTACTACCCAAGTACAATACTAGTGCCAAATTGGCAGGTTTTTCCTTTTGAGGTCTTTCTAAAGACCTATGGTGCAACTTAAAATATGTCCTTTCTTTTTCCCCTGAAGGAAGGGCCTCCCAGGGTAAGCAAAAAGACAAAAATGTAAAGTCATACCAAGTGTCTCAAAAAATATTACAGAGACGAATCACTGAGTCATTATCAATTTGTGGGGGCTTTTCTCTGGGTTTTTTTGGAGGGTGGTGATTCTGCTGACCCAAATAGTTACAAAGTTCAAATCCAGGCCTTTGTGGGAAGAGCTCAGTCATGAAACACACTATTCACAGAAGCTGGTGTGAAAAATCTTAGTTGCTAGTAACAATAGACATTGTAAACTATGACAGATCTATGTGGCTAAGCCCTTTTGCATTTTGGAACATATTTCCATGCTAATAAGAGGCAGGTTTTGAAAGACATGCCTTCCAGGCTGGATTCTTAAAGTTTAAAGGCAAAGTTGATAAAGCAGATGAAGGCATACAGGGGTCTCGATACTTTTGAAACTTGCCTAAGAGTGTCCGTTTCTTTCCTACTTCCTCATTACCTACCCGGAAGTGACCAAGCATCCTCATGTTTGAGCAGACCTGAGCGCTACGCACAGGAAGGCACTGCTGGCACAGGGAGCTGGGCTTCTGGGCTGTTTCTTCTGGTCCAGTGATGCTTGACCTACGTTCATCCTCTCTGGCCAACCCAGCTGTCCCCTCTGCAACTCACGCCTTTGTGATCATTGGCAAGGGCACAGAGAGAGGGGCACAGACTCTACCTGGGGCAACAATCAAACTTAATCTTAGCATGCTCTGAGACCAAGCCCGGGACACTGAGATCATCCCATTAGAGGGAGGGGGTGGGGGGTATTTCATGGTGGTAGTAGCGACTATCCATCACCAAAGGGCTGCCACTTCCCACAAATTGTTTTCACCTGTGAACATCAATATTGAGAGCCCTATTTAAATGAGGCTGGAAGGCTAAAAAGATTGCCCCTGCTTACATAAATCGACCAACAATAGGTTCCACCAGGCCTCCCATCTCCCGCGATAAATATTGGTGCTTTCCCTTCTGCTAGAACTGAAGCCAGTGCCCTCCCGAGGTTATTTAGGGGCGTTGTACCAGGGACAAAGGTGTCTAGCAAAGAGCGGATGTTCAAAAACATGTTGACACGATGCACATAATCGATTAGCCCAATAAAATGAAGTAGCTAACTACTAAAATGTTAGGTTGGGGAGACCAATATGAACATAAAAAGTTCAAGATCTCAGAAACCACAGAAGACGCTAATAAAATTCAGTTTAAATGGACACTCAGTGGGCTCCTACTCACACCATTTTGCTCAGTCCACTCTACTTGGCAGCTTCCGTGCACACGGAAGGCCAGCAAATCTCTCCACCCGCAGACACTGAGGAAAGAAAGCCCTCACTCCGGGCCGCCCGCCAGCGGGGCAGGCAAGAAGTGTTTGCTAAAGAGCACAGCAGCTGCTGAGATGCAGTCATAACTAAGTGTCATGCCCAGTTATAAATGTCCCCTCTCCCCAGTCGAAGCCCACGCCCTTTCTCACTCTCCTAGGCTGATGACCCTCCCTTCAGGCTCAGGCACAAGCTACCAGCCCGCTCGGCATCAGGGAGCCGCCAACTCCCTCCTTCGAGCATAGTTCTGTGTGCCAAACCTTACATCAGAGAAATGCTCTGCAGACCTAATCCCCCCGGAGCACCGCAGAGCCGCCCCCTTCTTCCTCCTACACTTTGTACCATGAGCTTTTCTAAAACTCAAATTCCTCCAAGGGTCTTCTGGTTGCCTGAGGCAGAACAGACATAAGTCATAAAATTGGAGGCTGAAAGAGACACAGGGAAGTAATTTGAGCGAAATCGGCCCATTTTCAGGTACAGTTTAACACTCTAACACAGTCGAATCTACCAGCTACCATGTTTCAAGCCCAGGAGGCAAAAATTCCATGGTGCTTTATAATCAGCCAAGGTATTGATCATGGGGGAGGACTGACTTCTACCACAGGCATGACCAGAAAGGAGTCCATGAATGGATATAATAATGACAGAAGTTAGAAACATTATCAGAAGCTACTATTAAGGCGAGAATGCTGAAGGGCACTGGAGCCACCGCTGGGAATACTGTGTGCTCGAGATGATGAATGTTTGGAGACAGAACCAGCGCTGGGAGATGAATTCCACAGAGGAAAGCACACAGGCCAGCGACTCTTTGGGTTTCAGAAAATCACTCTGTGCTTTTTCTACCTCCCTACCCTGCAAATACATCAGCACAAGGACAACGCTTCACCTTTAGCACGACTGAAGTCATCGGTACACCTGGGAGACACCAGTGCCCACGGGGCTGCTGGGGCTGCCCACTGGCAATGCTAACGGGTTGCACCGAGCACAGCACCTCGGTTCTCTCTCTCTTCCTCAGAGCTGTCTCTCTTCCACAGCCTCCTAAGCTTCTCTTCTATAGAGAGCCACTGGGTATAGTAGGATTGGGGATCCCTTCCAATGAAATTGTTTTTTAAAAAAAATTAGAAGGGAATCTATCACTGTCCCTTTTTTAAATAAAGCATTGTGTTACCACCAAACTGGAAAAACAATACGTAGAAGCCTAACAAATAGCAAAGAGCCTGTTTGAATATGTGTTATTGAACAAAGCGCCACAGGCAGCCATCTAACCCCGTGGAGGATGCAGAGGGCACAGGTGCAGAGAGAGACTGCCTTCAGGAGACAGCTCTCCAGTGGGACAAGACCACCCTCCCTGCGTGTGATGAGTGCAAGGGAGACACTCCACAGTGTTGGGGGAATAACGTGCATCTGCCAGAGAAACCAGGGTCAGTTTCATCAAGAAAATGGCATCAATGTGTAGCCTTGAAGAATACTGAATATTTTGTGGCTATTTTTAAATTGCAGTAACACCAGTTTGCAATACTGTATATGATTTAGGGTGCAGGTTCACACCTCTTCAGCTGGATGCTACCACACCCACCACCAGAGCCCCCCCAGTCCTCCACCAGAGCTCACTGGCCTTCTTCCCCCCTTTGCATCGAGTGAACTAAGTCAGAAGGAGAAAGACAAACACAGAATGATTTCATTTACATGCAGAATGTAGAAAAACAAAACAAAGGTACAGACAAAACTAAACCAAAACAAACCCTAGAACTATGACTGCAGAACTTAGTACCTTTTTGATTGCCAGAAGAAAGTTGCAATGCACCAGAGCTTCAATAAGGAGAGATTTTTGTTTCACATGACAAGAAGGTCAGAAGTAGAGAGGACTCTTCATTCAGCGAGAGTCACTTCATGATGTGGGTCAGGTCTTTCCTCCTCTATCCTTCCTCCTCCATCTCCCCCTTTAAACTTTGGTTGGGTGGTAGTAATTCAAGCATCCCCTCCAAATTCAGCCAAGTCCAAATGAAGATAAGGGCCATCTCCTTCATTGGAAAGATAAAGAGTGCCTTTACCAGCAGATTCTTTTACATCTCATTGGCCAGAATTGCTTTCTGCTGCGACAGGAACTTTGTTGCTGCTTTGCAGTGGGAATGCGACGAGGGACACAGCAGTTTTGGAGCAGGTTTGCAAGGTAAGATTCTGCTATTTGTGCCATTTATTGAAAGCACACGGGCTAGTAAAATCTGATCATGCGACAATGGTGTGAGGAATAAGGTCCAGAGGGTGGGATAGAAATAGGGGACAAATTTTTACGAGGGACGGGAAAGGGGACCTCTTGACCATATGTCAAGAGACATTTGCATCAGCAAAGTATGATGTTATCAACAGGGAGAGTTATCCTGAAACCTCATATGTCAAGAGACATTTGTGTCAGCAAAGTATGAAGTTATCACAGGCAGAGTTATCCCAAGACCTCCATGGAGATAGTCACATAATCAGGTCAACATCAGCCTGGGCATCCCCAAACCTGCCTTGTGATGTGGGCTATTCTCTGGAGATAGTCAAGGAATGTTCTGCTGTGATTTGTAGATAGCAAATAGGTCACAGTTGCCCATGCGTGGCCAGCTAGCAGCCAGCTCATAGGAACCCACAGGTTTCTACAAAGAAAAGGGGGTTATCAGGATTGGACTAGACAGTCCATCTTTTGCAGTGGAAAGGACTTAGGAGAGTAATGACTGTAAATAGCCTGCAGTTCACCAGGCAGTAATGAAAGTTTGTGCATCCCAGTGAAAAGAACATTACCACCACCCACACGGAATCAGAGAATATCCAGCATGAGGACAATAATATGAATGCCAACAAGATACAAAAGCCAAAGCAAAAGAGGAAGGCGAGCCTCCCCAGTGGTGCAGCGGTTAGGCGCTGCGCTCTAGAGCTGTCGGCAACAGCGACGACGCAAGTTCTACGCCCGGGCTGGGGAGATTCCCACATGGCGCAGCAGACCTCTCCTGCCTCGCCCACTGCTCCCCTCAGCAGTGTGCTTCCGTCCATCTGCCTGTTCTGCTCCCCACTCTGTCTCTGGTGAGCCCTCTCTGCCCCACACCTCTGGTCTGTACCCCAATTTGTATGTGTAAATAAGTCTTTAAAAAAAAAAGAGAGAGAGAGAGAAGAAGGCAAGGAAGAGAAGGAAAGTAATAATGAAAAGTATCATTTATTAGGCACTTAAGTGTCAGGCATTAGGACCCCAAATTGACATACATCAGCATATTTAATTCTCACAATGACTGTTTTGTGCAGGATATCAGTACCCTACTTTACAGATGACAAAATTAAGGTTGATAGAAAATTAAGACATTGCTTGAGGTCATGTAGCCAGCACATGGTAGAATCAATATTTTATTACAATCTATTTGATTTCAAAGATTTATATTTCAGGGGACACAGGAATCTAGTTCAGCTAAGAACGGGGTACACACAGGGAACTGAAAAAATAATGCTAGAAAATAATTTAGTCTGTATTATGGAAGAATTTAATACCCAAAGAAGGAGTTTGGATTTTATTCTGTAGGCCAAAGGACATATTGAAAACTGAGTGGGAAAAAAAGTCAAGATTAGAACCACATTTTAGAAGGAATAACCTGTCAATGATTTGTAAAATAGATTATAATCGGAAATGAAGCAGTTGAATGACCTCAGAGACGATGGCAAAAATCTGGCAAATCATAAGAAGGACTTGAATTAAGTTCATGGCAGTGGGGCTAAGGTAAAAAATCTACAAAAGAAAAAAAGAATTTTGTTGGAGTTTGGCAACTAATTGTAGGATATGAGGGATTAGAAAGAGGGAGGAGTGGAAAATGACTCAGAGCTTTGAAGTCTTAGAAGCTGCAGGGATGGTGGTATTATTCATGTTATAGGAACATCAAGGGAAGTTGCTGGTTAGTTGGTGGGAGAAAGGGCAAGCCTTTCTACTCCATAAAATTGTCTTTGACCAGAACCTTTACATTTTTGGTAAGACAATACAGCAGATGAAACAGCAAAGATCGGTGCTAAAGACTGCAGGAAAGAAAAACATTAATGAGTTATATTTTCCTACCTTTTCAAATCTTTGATTTTCTTTCCTCCCTTCTTACATCGTTTACCAACTGCTCTGTTAGAGGAAGGAATAATCGTACAAAGAATGTATTTAAATCAGCCCACTTTGCTACTAGCCAACAAAAATTTTGATCACAGGAGGAGTTTGCCATAAGGACACATAATTAAGGAAAATTGAAATTCACAAAAATAAATTGGCGACTGACATATGACAAGAAAAAAGATTTCCTTCTTTCAAAAACAGTTGGCCCCCAAAGCCCTTTTGAATACTCACCCTAATGTGGCAATTTATAGATACACACACCCTAAAATGCTACCTGAATATGTATAACAGTACTCTTTCTGCTCTGTACATTAAAACTCAATCGAATAAGGTAGTTGGTTCTGTGTTAAAATTTCATCTTTTCTTGTTCTCCCTGCCTGTTGTCATCAGTGAGAGGACACCCACAGTTTACTCCCTGAGACCTAAAACTTTAACCTAACTTGAGATTCAGACGCCAGTCAATACCAGTTTAGCTGACTGAGCAATATCATAATTAGGGGGTTTTCCTATCACCACATGTGCCACTTTGGTTTTCTATTGTTGATGAACAAATGAGCATAAATTGAGCAGCTGAATCCAACACCCCATCCACAGGCTGAGGGTTCTGTAGGTCAAAGTCTGGCCTCGAATGTTGGCATCTCTGCTCAGGACATCTCAAGGCTGAAATCAGGTTGGGAGGCACCTGAGTTTGGAAGTTCAGGGGAAAAAAATCCATCTCCAAGCTCCAACCCTTGCTGGAACTCCTTACAGCAAAGGTCCTAAGGGCAGATGAACCTGTGATGTTCCAGGAAGGGGGCAAAGGTCAACATCCTCCAGCTACCTGGCAAAGCAAAACATTTCAAAGTCACTTAACTGCACAAGTAAGAGAAACCTACAGATGTTTGACAGAATGAAATAACTTTCTAGGGAAAAAAGCACATAATTTATGCAAAAAAGTATGCTTAAATAAGCACCTCTGGTTCCTTTTCTCATATATAAGCCCACTTAACTGAGAATGAAGTCAATAATTCTGCTTCCAAAACACAAATGACAATATAAACCAACATTACCGTAATAATAAAATCTCTAAATGACTTCAAATATTAAAAGTTAAAATATTTAAAATTTTCATATATGCAAAGGATTTTATCCTGTAGTAGAGTGCTGTTGTTGTTGTTGTTTAAATCTTCACTTCCTATGTAAGTGATACGTCATTTAAATTGAAAAAAAAAATCTAAGTTGCTTTTGATGGAGGAGATATAACTCCATTATCTAACTCAAGGGTCAAACCAGACAAGGAAGTGGGGGTAGAAGGAATTAACATAACCATGAGCACAATCCCTGGGCACCAGCACCTAAGTACAAAGCACAGGAAGGAGCGAGACTGCAGTCTAGGGGCAAAGATATGGAGATTTAGCCCATTGTAGAATCTCAGTCTCTTTTCTAATTCTACTGAGCCAGCAAACAGGAACCTTCCTGAAAGATGAGCTCCTCCAGACAGAAAGAAGATAAAAACCCTACCTGCTCCCACAAAGGGGCAGCCCTTTCTGCCCGTTTGTGTCTGTGCAAGTGTCCTGTACTTCTCTGTCCCTTTTCCTAATTAACCTGTTCTTTACAACTGAGTCTTTGCCTCGTGGAGAAACTTGCCGCGTGCCGCCGAAGGGAGCTCTGGGGAAACCTTTCCCAGAGTGCACCCAAGAACCCCGCTCCGCTCTCTAATCCGTCGGAAAAACGACATCACTTTAACTCTCATTCAGAGATTGATATAATACAGACTGCAGTGTGTGTGTGTGTGTGTGTGTGTGTGTGTGTGTGTGTGTGTGTGTATGACAGAGCAGGCAGGGACCCCTGGAGAGTTGCCTCTGAGATCAGGGCAACAAGAGGAATAAAGGAGGATCCAAAGATAAGGGCAATGAATTCCAAAGGGAACAATCAAGCACCACAGGACTAGGGACAATAGAACATTCCAGACTAGGACACAGAGACCTAGCTCCGGGCACAGAGACACTAAGGCATGAGTGAGACCACCAAGAACTAACCAATCACAAAGAGATGGATAGAGCTTTAGAACAGGCAGGGAAAGAAGGTGTGTATTCCCAAGACAAGACTCCACTTCCACTTCCTTGCCCCTCCCTGGCCTGGTTCCACCGGCCTGTGAGTCCCACTTTATTTCTGTTCCTTTTCTCGCCAATAAACTTTTTCTTTCTACAAACAAATGTGCCTCCTTTCGCTTGCTTTCCTGAGCGTCAGTGAAGTTCCTGCTGCGGCTTTGTGTGACACCAACCGTGAATGTCTAGTGGCCAGGACTCAGCGCTGCCCCTGCAGCCGGGGTCCACTCCTGGCTGGGAGACTACACTGAAAACCTGAAATTCCGGTATCATGTGTATAGGCATTTTATATCAACAAAAATTAAGGGAATGTGTTAAAAAACAGAAGTAAAAATAAATTAAGACACTAAAAGTTGAATCAGAGGGACTGACTTATCTATACCAGCTAGAAGTTAACATATTCATAACGTAAGTGATGACAAAAATGGTGAAGCAAATTAGTCAAAACTTCAACAAGTTATTTCAACTCCTCTCCCAAAAATTATACAGAACTGAAACCGCCCCCCCCCCAAAAAAAATCCATCAACTTGTTTCTTAAAAAATGTCACGTAAATTTAACAGCAGTCATGGCAAAGTACACTAATTCACGGTAAGAAATTCCTGAACTTAATCTTATTTTGTCATACAGCACTTAAATTCCATTTTCTATCCCTAGCCCAATTTTTCTTTTCTACAAGTGAAAAAGTTCCCATTTATTTCATTTTTCTTCACCTCATTTTATCAAATTTTATATATACACACATATATTTGTCAAATTGTACTTGTGAAAATATGTGTGTAGGAGTTGACAAATAAAGATACATTTGCTATGGGATAAACGAATGAAGATTTATTATTATCCTCATTTAACAAGTGAGAAAAAGCCCAAATGATAAGAATACCTCCACGGGTGGAGCACTTATCATGAACAGGCTCTCCACACCTAACTCCCAACAATATCAAGTAGGCACTTCATACTCACTTGTATTCATTTTACAACTGAGAAAACTGAGGCATAGAGGCTTGAAGTAATTTATTCTAACTAAAGGGTGAGTGACTTTCCCAAGGTGACGTTATGCCAGAGTTGGAGTCCGTCCTAGACCTTGGGTCTAGGGTCAGGCTCATGCACTAAATGACATTGTAGTGAATTTCCTCGTAAGAAGAAAACACAACCTTTTCTACCACAAATCCCCTGTTGCCTCTCTTAGAACCCTGCAGAGATATACTTAGTAAGTGTGGTGGGAAAACATTCAGAAACACTGATTAATTCCTAGTATTTCTCACATCAGTCCTTCCTCCATTCAAGCAAAGTGGTTCTGACAACGTTACCCAAAGAAGGGATGAGATGGCATAAAGGGAAAAGCTAAGTTGCTTCTGTTTAATTAATTCCACAGTCAAGAGAAGGGAAAAGGTGGAGGAAGCAGGGTGAGCTATGTTGCACTGTTGCCCCCAATTCTATACCCAGCCCACTGGGTCCCTCCACAAAAGCATGTTCTTTTTCCCCAATATTTGACTTTGGAATCAACCGTGTCACTTTTTTTTGGCCAATAGAATGAGACAGAAGTGCTAGTCTATCCCTTACAAGTCCAGAGCTTCAGAGGACTTGTGTTCTCTCACATGAACTCTTGTGTTCCTGCATCACCTGCCTGCACACCTGGCCACCCACAAGTCCAAGGAAGAACATCAGAGAAATGCGGAACCAGGCGCCCCTGCTGAGCAGCCCCAGCCCAGACACTACCAGCCAATTTCAGACAGGGCTCATCAGAAGCGTCTATCACTTTACATCAGTGGACTTTGGGGTGGAGTTTGGCACTGTGAAAGTTAACTGCTAGTGTATAGATACAGATTTAACACTTTGTGGTCCGCTCACGTATTAATACGTGTTCATCTAGTCTCCGGTTTTTCACACCACGGTGGATTATTTGGAACTACTGGGAGCTATTTCTCTGATCGTACTCAGTCTAGAAGCTTTACACATTGTTTTGGTGAAAGTGTAAGGTGTTTGATGAGAGATATTACAGTTTTTTAATATCCAGTAGTTCAGGAGTTGTGTGTGTTTTATTGAACGCTTATACCATTCATGCGGTGGCACAGAAAATGGCCAGCACACAAAGTGTTAAGAGAATATGTGATAATGTTGAGCAAACTTTCCCACCCTTTAGATGCAGAAACTCTTTCTTTGGAACACAAAACAGCCACTTTTTGTACCTAACCCTTCTCCAGGCTTAGGAAAAAGAACCACAGGGGCAGGGAATTTTCATTTTATGGGATCCACTTACTTTGAAAGAACAGTTGTGGGTGTGAACTGAAATACAGGTACTCAGGTTTTTTAAAGTTCAAGTTACACCACATTTATGAAAGGTCTAATTAGTACCTACTTTTGCTTACCGAAAGAAAACTACAGAGTATTTCCGCTTTTAAGACAAGAGGTGGAAAGTGCAAGGGGTGAGGTTACTCAGCAGCTGTAGAGCAAGCACTGCCCAGGAGGCGGGTGCCCCCCCTAACCCCACCCTGGGGGCTCTCCTCTCGGCTATGTCTGTGCCCTGCTATTCCTGCTTCTACTATATAGTCGGACGACCTTAGGTTTGCTACATGGTCTGAAGTGGTAGGATATTTTGGGGGGTCTGGGAAAACTCAAAAAATTTCCCATATAAGTAAATGATAATTGCTCCTAGGAAATCTAGTCACTGGCCAGTCCAATATCACCTTGGCTTTTCCAAGAATATTTTGTTCCCAGTTTTATACGAGGTATTGCAGGATTCATGAGGTAAATTTAAACCTTTTAAGCTGTGCTAACAGGAATAAAATGAAGTGGGGTTTTAGTTAGAATCCCTTTGGTGACCCATCACCACTTTGCTTTAGGCATTTCAGCTCACGCAAGGCTTCACAGGAATGCTTTACTGGGGTAGGGGTGCACACTGGGCTGATCTTTCTTTTATTGCCAATGGGAGAAACTATAATGAAGACATTTAACCTATTTTGTTACTGTTTTTATATAAACATTCCATGAACAATAATAAAACCCAAACTCAACAAATCAAAATCTCAATGTACATATGTTTCTGTTTACTGATATCAGAAAAATAAGGGGGGGAATGAAAAACAAATTGAAATAAAATAAAAAAACCTTGTAACAATTATTTGAGGGAGTTGAAAAACCTTCCTGTGTATGTGGGAAAAGATTACAAATACTTAGTTCACTTAGACTGCAATGGAGACATTAACAGATGACAAAAGAGAATATTTGAGGGGGGTCCAAAGACTAGGTAGGTGATTTCTACGGGCCCAAACTTGGCCCAAATCAATCAAGACAAAAAGCATCTTGGACACATACTGAGTTATACAGTCAAGTCCAAAAAGCAAACCTTATGAACTTATAGTTGATGGATATGTGACTAAGGACACACATAGAAACTATTTAGCAATTTTAGTTGACTCTTCTGTAACGGCTATTATTTATTGAATAACCACTATGTGACAGGAGCTGCTTTAAATACCTTGCAGATGTCAGCTTATGTAATCCTATTAACCTGGAGTAGGTACTATTGTCACCACCATTTAACAACAAGGGGAGCTGCAGAGATGAAAAACGTGCCCCGGTTGACACACATAATACACGGCAACCTGGAATCTGAGCTCAGACAATCCGACTCCGGAGTCCATAAAACTCACCACTGTTTTACAGTTGCCTTGCTGCGCACTGATAATGTGATGGCACATTCCAAGAACAGCTCATAGAAAGTCAGGGCTTCAGGAACTGAAAGAAGTATGATGTACTAAACAGGGGGAACTATCATCTCCTGTGCACCGTGACTATGGATTGGATTTATCGTGGATAGAGCTGATCTCATAGGACCAGGGTGTACAGATGAAGTTAAAGCAAATGAAATCACAGCTCAATGAAAACAAAACTATAAAACATTACTTTGACAGCTGTTCAAGGTCAAGTGGATGGCTGTAAAACAAATTTGGTTTCCATTCACATAAGGTGTCAAGGACAGGATAGGAAGTTATTTAACAAGGAATCCAAGCATCGGACGAGTGACCTGCTCAGAGCATTTTCCCAGGAAGTCTAGTAACTGGTCAGTCCAACATCACCTTGGCTTTTCTAAGAATGTTTTGCTCTCAGTTTTATATGGGGTATTACAGGATTCATGAGATAAGTTTAAATCTTTTAATCTGTGCTAACAGGAATAAAATGGGGTTTTAGTTAGAATCCCTTTTTTGACCCATCATCGCTCCCCCTCAGCACCCCCTCCTTGCCCATCCTCATCAGTGCCACAAATTGGCATATTAATGAGTAGAGATGTCCCCCTCAACTGGCAGGTTGGTTCCCTAATGTGATTGAGTTTACTGGATACTTATTTCATTGAATTCACTTTGCTTGATTGGGTAACCTAAATGAAAAGGAATTACCTCCGGTGGTACTCTGAAAAATAAAATCCAAATTTGTAACACTTGCTATGATTTCACTGATGTAAACACTCCCACCAGTGCTGACTTCAAGACACCAGCAGGATGGCGCTGACACCCTGTCGAGCTGGGAGGTGCATTCACTTTCCACTGCTAATTAAGTTCGCTTTAAAATAACTCTACCTATTATATTGCAGTTCGGGAAGGATGCTCTGCCCTGGGGCTCACCAAGTTAAAATCTCGGTGTCACCTGGCCCATCCCTTACCTTTTCCAACTCCTAAAGACGCTGATATTCTTGGCTCATGCTCCCCGCCCCCCCATCTTCAAAGCAGCAGTGGACAGTCAAGTCTTTTTCACATCACATCTCTCTGATCTTCCTTCCATCATCATATTTCTCTCTGCCACTCAACTAGGAAAGGTTTTCCACTTTTAAGAAGTCCTGTGATTAGGGCCTCCCTGGTGGCGCAGCAGTTGGGTGCTGCGCTGTGGAGCTGTCGGCAGCAGCAAGGCGAGTTCGACGCCCGGCGGGGGAGATTCTCACATGGCGCAGCAGACCTCTCCTGCCTCCCCGCTGCTCCCCTCAGCAGTGTGTTTCCGGCGATCTGCCTGTTCTGCTCCCCACTCTGTCTCTGGTGAACCCTCTTGCCGCCCTACACCTCTGGCCTGCACCCCAGCTTGTATAAATAAATAAATAAATAAATAAATAAATCTTTTAAAAAATATTTAAAAAAAAAAGAAGTCATGTGATTAGATTCCACCTACTTCGATAATCTAGGCTACTCCCACATTTCAAGGTCTTCCACTTTAATCGTTTCCACAAAGTCCCTCTTCCCATGTAAGGTAACAAACATGTTTGCAGGTTTGAGGGTTTCAGATATGAACAGCGTTGGAGGTCCATTATTCTGCCTCCCACACAGGGAAATGCTAATGATTGGTTCCCATGAGTCAGTAAGACTGGTCCAGCACACCCCTGAATTTTACTCTGTGTTCCCATATTTTCAAGTTTTATAATGAAGTAACGACCAGTTTCTTTTTTCTCAACTGTGAAATATAAAGTCATTGAGATTTAAATATTTGCACCAAGCCAGATGGGTGGGGGGAAAGAAGCCAAGTCAAATGCACAGTTGAAAATTAAAAACATACCATAACAATCTGAATTGTCTTATGTGTCAATTCTCACACTGGCATTAAAAGTCACATGGAAGATTAAATTATAATATCTGAGCCACCACTAGCTTTTATTAATGCAACTGTATCACAGAATGATAGACAAATTTTCTATAAAGACAAGCAAAAGTGTTACCTGACATCAATTTAACATTCTCTAATCATCAATCTTGTATGAAAAGTATGAATCTTGTATGAATCTTGTTTTGATTATATTCACTACATACTACTACTACTGCTAATAATTGACTAATTCACTTAGGAAAGAATACCTGTATACTTTCCTGAGAAGGCTCTTAAGCTTATGGTCTAAGGCCAAAGCCATTATCAGAAATTAGAAACTATGGCTTCTCACCTTCTACTTTTCTTGAGCTTGTGTGGTCTTTTTTGCAATTTACTAAACTCTTTGTAATTCAGATAGTTTATCCATAAAATAAAATAGCTAAAGTAATATTTATCTGTTATCCTTAGAAGTGGTCAATTAGTTAGACTCCATACTTTGAGAGCTAAAATGGAAACTTTTACGTAGTGAATTACTATCTCGTACTATGTGCCTACGATCTCCACACCCTGGAGCCCTTCCATTCTCAGCTGCCTTGCACTGGTTCACATATGAAGCTGTTAGAATCTACGTCTAGTCTAGAAGGTTTATGTTTTCATTTTCATGAAAATCAATGCCAAATAGTGGTAAAGGTCCGAGATTTCACACCCACTTGCAAGCTCATAGGTGAGCCTGCCATATTTGTTGGCAGAGGCATATCTGGGCAGCAGCGACAAAGACTGTTTGTTACACC
>PVIJ01000883.1:48139-238802 GCA_004024925.1 Scalopus aquaticus
CGGCGTGGTCTCGGCCGCCATTACAAGATGGCGCCTGAAAAAAGAGGGTGTGGGCTGAGGAGGCCGGACTAGAGACCGCAGTCAGTACCACCCACCTGCATGCTGTTCACATGTCAGGCGAGGGTTCGGTGGAGTGAGCGCGTGATCAGTGTTCGGATTGGACACTGAGGTTTGACCTTTAACAGGATAGGCTACCTGTAATTCCGCCAAATAAGAGCCTGGGGTATAAATGTGTGTATGTGCCTGTATGTGATTGATTGATTGATTGATTGAAGAAGAAGCTTGAAAATAAAGCTGCTGCCTGCCTCCGCTGATTACCGAACTTGGTGTCGCGTCTTTCTTCCTGCTGGACGGGGAACCGCGCGCGACAACACCAAGAGCAGTAGAGGGGATATCAGCACTTTTTCTCTGGTTCCCATGTCCCAGGACCCACACAGTAAATAGACACTTACACATCTTTTGGTGTATTACAGGAGAGAAGGGAAGCCAAATCTTTTCTGTGAGCCTGCCTGATCAGTGTCCCAGAAGGAGACATCATCATTATTTTATTAGGTAGCAAGCAAACACATCCTTGCTCCAGAGGGAGAGACTGTCTTTTCCAAAGTTAGTTGTTCACTACAAACATCCTTGACAAAATATTCTGAAATCACGGTGTTTGGTGCCTCTGCTCTCTAGACCTGCAGAAACACAGACCCCGGGAGAAGTGAGGTCTAAAACTCAAGGGAGAAAGAAGAAAGCCAATACTTACTGAGTAACTGGCCACATTTTGTCTACTATAAAGAATTTTATAATAGCTTTTTTAATTTTTGGCTTTAATATTTAGAGCTATTGCAAAAATAAAGGGCTGTTGATATATTTTTAAGATCACTTAGGGTTAGAGTCCACATGATAGTATGTTCTTTCATTTCTAGAGAACGAATAGAACATTGTCCTTCAGGGATATATCACTCCTGTTTCAGATTCATTGGTAATAAAGGATGAGACTTTTTTCTTTTTTAGAGTATATCTCAACTAGATGTAGTCAAGAGACCAATCTTATGTAAGTGAAGTAGTTCACAAAAAGACATAAAAGCATAGTACCAAGGTTCTATGTGCATATCAAGATGATTTATAAACCCAGATAAGCTTCTAACTGTTGAAACTGTAGGAAAAAATGTTTCTCACCACCCTGAGCTTCTTACAGGTGACAGGAGACCTCATGTTACGGGCAGGGAGGGGGGCACCCCCAAAACCCCAGACCGGCCCTGTTCTAAATGGGTTCTGCCATCCACTGCACCGATACAAAACACCGATATAGGACCTTTTGTGGAAAGAAACTTTAATACAATTAGAAAAGACAGAGAAGACAAAGAATATATTTTCTAAGTCAACCTCCCAACGTTATCCAACTCCTCATGGGTAAAAGTCCACCCAAATGGGATTGGCCCAAAGCAAGTCTCGAAAGCCTGCCACAAGTCTAGGACAGCTTTTGGCAGGGACCCATCCAAAAGGGTAGGAAACAGTCAGACAATTCTGAGAGGAACAGAACAAAATCAACATAGCCATCATTAACCTCCCCACTGGTCTCTCACCCACATCTCTTTCAATCAGTCCAGGCCAGTGCAGCTTCTTTACAAGTCTCTCTGCTCCTTGGGCCTCTTCTGGCTTTCCATCCTTCTTCCATCTCCTCCTGTCTTCTGTGTTCTATGTCTCCTCTGTGTGTGTCCTCTGTGTGTGTGTCCTGTCTCTCTTCTCAAGCTTCTTATAACCTGCTCAGTTCCATCCTACCTTGGGTGGGACAGGGAACCTGGGACACTCCCTTTTTCCTGGGGACCACCCTGTTACACTCAGAATAACAGATTTCAAATACCTGGGGTAATGAATGAGCTTGTAATAAACTCCAGTAATTTAAATTATATACTAGACATGCAGTGTTCTAGAAAGTACCAGTGCAAGAGAATATGATTTGAAAGCAGTGGTAGACACAACATTGCCAGAATGCCTGCTTCGGATTGATGAGACAAATGCCAGAGGAATGCAGAATGAAGGGCCAAGTGAAAACGAGCTATAAGGAAGGACTGGGCTCTGGTTCCTTTGTTCTGCAGCAGTAGTTGCAGGGACCTGGAATGCTCCCCCTCCTCTTAGTGATGACACCAACTTAATCCAAAGGAGGCAATTTGTGAAACTAGACAGACATATTTCATGGAACCCAAAGCTAGTGAGGCCCCTTGAAGGGGTGAAACTAAGGACTAGAAAGCTTTCAGAATCCAGGAAAATTGTTGGTTCTCTCAGTCTCTCATTTCTCTTCATCGGTTCATTATTTTTATCCTTCCTTCCTGAACCAGCTCTCTCTGCTTCTCAGTAAGTTGAAGATGGCGACCCAGTGCTCACTGGTTGACATTATGTCATTTCAGGGCACTGCAGAGATTAACAATGCAATCTCTGAATCCAAATTCCACTCTCCTGTGATAGGGAATTGAATTGGTCCAATTCAGGTCAGATACACGCCCCTCCTTTCCCTTCCCCTCACCTGCCCCTTTGACTCAATGGCGGCCACATCAGGCATGGCTGACTGAGGGAAGACAGTGGTGGGTGTCTGGGTGTGTGAGGGTGCTGAATTCTGAGGGGTTAGGTTATTGTAGGCTGTGCAATGATCCAACAGTTTTCTACTCACCTTCCTCACCCCAAATCTGCAAAGCTCTATTGTCCTTTGAACTATTTCCTCATGTGCTCTAGGAGTCCTTCATCAAAACCTTTTTCCAAATTCTCAGCTATCATCTGTCCACAGTAGAGCTGGGTCTTCATCATACCCTGAGTCTCTGGCTTCCAGTTCAGGCAGAGAAGGAGGCTGTTTCCCCTCCTGAGAGCTTATATATAAAGGATGTTACCGGTAAAAAGGGAGAGGGACCATACTAGCCCCTGAGTACATAAAAAGGATAAGATATGGGCACTTGCCTTCATGAGAAGAAACAAAAAAAAAATTGCAAATTAATGTGGACAGCACAATCAATGTGGGGAAAGAGACAGCACAAAGCAGGGAATTGTCAACTCATACAAATACTTTTTTTTAAAACGCCATTATCCTTAGAAAGCAACAAAGGGAACGTCACAGACGTTAGTATTTTATGGATAAAATATTAAAAAGTTCAAGTGATCAAAATTCAGCTTAATTAAATAAAATGGCTTCTTCTCTAGACTGTGCAAATTTTCTCTTTGCATCTTAAGGAACCCTGTGGAAAACAAGACAATAAAGCCTTAGCCTTGGTAAAGCACATGCGTGTTCCTATTCTTTCCAAGTTTAAATTGATAGATGATTTTGGTTCATTTAATAAAGAAATGTAATGATACATCTTTTGAATCAGTGAAGTGCAAATTAACCAGAAATACTCAAATACTCGTGCTTGGCAATAATTTTGCTTATAAAATAATTTAGTTTTGTTAGGGTGTCACTAATTTAAACAAGATGACTACCCCACACATGACATTCTTGCATTACTAGGAGATTCTTGGAGAATGGCATCATAATTTCCAAAGGCTATTCCAGAAGACACACATAGTAGTGACATTATCATGACATGACAGACTCCACAGCCATCACTCACCAAACCATCCTGGTACCTCCACCCTTTCATTCAGAAAACAGCCTCTGGAAGGGGGAAAAGTTGAAGGGTGGGGCTGAAGGAGTAATAGGAATAAACTGAGAAAAAAATGAACCTCTAAGTTTCTCAGAATCACTTTTGCTTTGTTGTGTTAGCAAAAGTTTTTTTTTTTTTAAATTGTATTATCTTTGCTTTATGTTGTCTTGGGTGAGACTCCTCACCATCATAACCTTTGCGTCATGTGGAACGACTGCTAATGGGAATGATGACAACACAGGGTTGAGTCACAGTCAAGAGGGAAAGAAAAGCTGCACAGCTATTATCATTTTTCCAGATGCCACAGAGAAGCTAAAGTAGCACTGGTTATACATTACAAATGCAGGCCTTTTCCAATCTTCCATCATCGGTCTTTTAACATCATTTACCTTCTATTGCCATGTCCACCCGAGGAATAGCGTGTAATCTCACTTTCCATGAGGTAGGGACATGACTAATTCATGAACACGCCCCAGGAAAACTGGTAGAGAATTTTTGACATATGGAACAAAATCCATTTGCCTGTAATGAGATACGTAAGACAGATCCCACAGATAACCACGGAGGGGCGTTTCAAGATGGCGGCAGCCACAAATGTTGAATGTTGCATTGACTCAAGATTCTTTTTTCAACATGCCTTTAACTCTCTTTCATGCCTCTCACTCTTATCTCCTCCGTTAGAGGGAGACCTTGAAATTTAGGACTCTTCACCAGTCACCCACTACATCTATCGCTCACTGAGTACACCATGTGATTATAAGTACAAAAAATCTACAACTCATCCAGACACACTGGCCATTTTTACTTCACAACCACCTCTATATGCCATTCACCAAGACGTGTTAATGTAATCTTCTGTCTTCTCAGTCTTTTCAAAAGTCTTGCAACTTCTAGGCTTGAAATGACTAACCTCTGAAGGGAAAAAGAAGCAAAGGGCTTGCCTCTCTCAGAAAATCACTGAACACTAAATTTTAAATTTGTCAGTCTTGTAACTGCTAAGCTGCTCTTTAGCAAATGTGACGGGAACAGATCTATTGCACATTTTGAAACCAGTGACTAAAAGGAAATTGTGGTGTGTTTAGTTCAACACGTCACTTCACATTAGCAAAACAGTTGAGGTTGAACCTACCTTAGGTACACTTATAAAAACCATAATAATTCAAGAACTTTTGTTTCTCACATATAATCTACAAGTAACCCCACGTTGCTTATCCAGATAATGACCTGAAATATAAAAAAAAAAATAGAAAAAGGAACATTTTTAAAGGTTATAAAATTATAAGATGATATTTTTTGTCTTCTAGTTGGTTCATAAACTGATTCTAAGAATCATTCCAAGAAAGTGACATTAAAATTCTGACAGCAAAGGAAAAATCATCAGGGTTAATGTCTAGTTTTTGAAGTGACAATTGCAAGGGTACAACACTGCCTTCCTTGTCTTTACACGTTTTGAGGTTATCTGTTGCAAAAAATTCACCTTGCTACTTGAAGGTGCTACTTCCTCATTCTTCAGATAAAATATACTCACATTTTTTGGTACTATTAGGAGTCAGCTTTGTAGACTACAAAACTGCACAATATTTAAATACAGTGTCAAAATATTATCAGCTTGGGGGTAGAGAAAGTGAGACTATTCTGATTTTTGTTTGTTCTGTGATTTTCTGTATTACCTACACATTCTATATGGAGAAGGTATTTATTTTCTAATCAGAAAAAAATTAAGAATTATTCATAAAGTCAGCTTATTCACATTGCACTCTGGGGGTGCTAAGCAGTGCCATTATTCTTTCTGAGAAAAACCAAAATTTCCTCTCAGAAGAAAAAAATAAGATTTATATAAGCATTATATAACCAGAGTCTGGTTGGCACCCTATTCAAAGAATTTTCTTGGAGTGACTTTTATGATCCAAACTTTTAATTCAGCGCATTTCAATTTTCTCTGCTCTGGGTGGCACATTAATTTCCTCTCGTTGACTCCCAGGGAGCTCTGTGCGTGGACCAGCTACCCAGGGGGTGGAACTGAGCCCTAGCCCAGCTGACGCTCAGCATCTTCTGTCATGCTCTCCTCATTGTTTGCATAGCACAGAATTCTTTTTGGCCAGGAAAGCATGTGTTTATTAAATTTTCTGGAAAATGCCCATGGGTTTAAATTAAGCAGGACTTCATTTAGAGAAAAAGCATGCAGGGGGTTTTCATAACACAAAACATTTAAGCAAAGAGTCAGGAGGGTTTTCTCCACCCATTTGCTTTCTCTCATTGCTTCCTCATTCAGAGGAACATTACTTTTGCCATCCAAGCGGCATCAGCAAAGCATTGTCTTTGTTTTTGACTTTTAAAAGTTCTTTTAGCTGGGTGTCCGTTAAAAATTATTCTTCATATTTGTAATGTAATTAAAAACCCAACTTTTTAAAACTGTCTTGAAAACTTTCCTCTTCAGTCCTATTGGCATTGACTCTGCTCTTTGAGAAACGATGCAAAATGACCTAACTTGCATGTTGATGCATGAAAGATAACAGTCCCTTTCTTCTGAGCCCCCTTCCCCTCTCTCAGCTCCATAAGGAAAAATATCACTAGGGCATCAATATATATTGCAAATATAAGCACTATTTTCCTAAATACATGAGTCTATATTTTGTCCTCTAAAAAAATGTTGTATTATGAGCATGACATTAAAGGTGAAAATCTGATTTCACCATTGGATATTAAGTAGGTAATAGAGCTAACTAAAGCAAAAATATTCCCACGTGGTTCATGCTTAGACAAGGGCTGCTGAGCTTGACCTGATTGTATGTTTTCAGGGCAACTCGCATCCATTTTGTTTTCTGTATCTAAATAGATATCAGCCTAGATCTAAATAGTAAGTTAAGGAAAAATCAGCAGCCAGGGGCATCTTTCCTCATGCGTAAGTTTCAACTTCACTTCACTAGATTTCTATTCATAGCTATTGCTATGTACCTGTAAATATGCAGATACAAAAAAATAAATAAGAGATCTTGCTGCTCGGTACCATTTCCTTATGAAAATGTGAATAAGAGTTAAGAAGACAGAATTCCTAGAAATCTTACTTTTGCTTTAGTTGGAGTGCTAACTCCAAGGTTCTAATGGGTCAATGTTTTTATTATTGTTTAAATTCAACGTATTGTTGATTTCAAAGCAATTTCCTAGTCACTGAGAGAAAGGGGGCCAAAACTTACCCAAACTACCTGCTGGTGCTTGTGCTTCACTGAATGAGATATATTCACATTGATGGCAGAACCATCCTAGGGTAGGAGCCCATGACAGGGGCCTGTCTTGTCTTCTAGGCCAACATAGAAGCATAGAAAATGTGCCACTTGACTCTGAAGAGGTTGTCCAGTTACTAGTAAGATCAGACCAATCTTAGATGAAGGGATTCCCAGAAAGCAAGTTAACATTCTAAGGTTTTATGACCAACCTCCCACATCCCTAGTCCACCTCTCTGCCTTATATGAAGCTTTGTCCTTGAGTTACAGGGGCTCCTGCAGATGACGTTATACAGAAGCATGCTGAGCTAATGCCCAGCAAGCTATCGGGGAACATGACTGCTGCAATTTCACAACATATATTAAAAGCAGTATTTTTATGTTCCCTTTCCTCTGAATCTTTCCCAGGGGATCCCAAAATATCACTTTCATTCAGTTCACATGTTTAAAAGATTATCATTATCATGATTATGTTTCTATTTTGTAGGTATAATAAAAAGGAAAAAATGCACATGGGCTCATAAGCCTCTGTTCCTCAAATAAGAGTGCATTTTTTAAAAAGGGGAAAAAATTACAAAAGCATCTTAAAATATTGAAGAATTTTATAGTTGAGTGTTACAGTAATCACTTTATTGAGAAGGTCTACAATATTAAGAATCTGTTCTTAATTACTGTGGATAAGAAAGATCTATTATGTTATAAAATTGTCATATCTCCAAGAATTGATTTTAAGCTAATTAGGGGGTAGACCAATAATTTACAATGGTTTCTTACTTAATATTAACCAAATCTTGATTTTTAATTTTAGTTCATTTAAACTTCATAAAATGAATGTGGACAAATTAGAAAAGCAACCCACCTTCCTTTCTCCTGGATCAGTTTGTAATTGGTTTGTCCCTGGCCACAATTATTCCACAATATACCTACCATGTACCAAGCATGATGCTAGCTAGCTTCTGAGGAAATAACTGGATGACTAAGAAGAATATGATCTCTCTTCTGCCTACATCTAACAAAAATAGCTACTAGTCAAACAACAATAAAACAACAATAATGGTTCTTATGAAGCAATGTATGGAAAATGCTATGGAATTCTATAAGGGAGGATTGACCTTGACTATGTACTTGCCCTAAGCCTGTGATTTGCTGTGGCCAGTTGGAGTTGACGAGATTGCTTAGAGAGGGACCAGTGTAAATGAGAGAAGAGGGGACCTTGAATAGGATTTGGAGAAATGACAACATTTAATGGTTTAGTAGAGAAGAATAGCTAGAAAGATTGAGAAGAAATAGCAGAATGGGAAACTGAATTATATCTTCACGTGAAAAGAGTCATTTAAGGAAAGAATGGTCAACTCCTATGGATATTGCTGAGTGACTAAGCTAGTTGATGACTAGTAAATATCATTTAGGTAGAGTGACTGGGAAGCCATGGATGAGATGAACAGGAACCTCTTTGAGGGCACTCAGAGGAGCATTGGACCCGGGAGCCAGAACGAAGTGGGTTGAGAAGCCAGTGGAAAGTAATGGAAAAGTCAATATACCCAATTCTGTGGAGAAGTCAAGCTGTGATCAGGAGGAGACAGATAAGAATGTGGTACACAGGGGAACATGGAGTCAAGGAAAGGCTTAAATATTTCATGGTTCAATGTGAATGACAAGGGGCCAGTAAAGATGTGACTTTTGTGGGTGTGACAGATGCTTTGTCTGGAAAGGTCAAGCAGGAATCAGATCTGTAAACCCTAGCTGCAGGGAGTTGAGGGAAACACCTATGATGGTTTGTCTTTTTATGTAACACACAGGAGGTGAGTTCACATGCTGATAATAAAGAGGAAAGAGAGGGGTGCTCAGAGCTTTGAGGAGAGCGAAGAAAGTGCAGAAGAATCATGAAAAGCAGGAGCGCAAACTGAATCAGAAACCCCGTAAGACTGGAGCGCCATGGAGTCACAGGGATTTGTGAACACGAGTGTGCAATGGCACCATTTGAGTTGAATTAGACTAAGGGGAGGAGAATCACTGGGTTTCTTTAGAATTGGTGACTTTCCACGTGGATGCGGCCAACAGGAGAGAAAGGCAGAATATTTGCAAGACAGGAAATGGAATACAGGAGCAAGAAAACTAAGTGAAGGAGAATGGTGAGAGACATGGAAACCGGGTATATCTGGATAAAGAAGACAGATCACTGGCCCTGAAAGTCAAACGAGGTAGACCAGGCATGGCAGAAATAGCTGAGGAACCTTGAAAGTAAGAGGAGGTAGCAGACAGGCAGATATTAGGGGACCCCATAACACCTGCGCCCTGGTGCTCAGCCCCTGCCCCGCTGATGACGCTCTTCCACTGGGTGTGGGCGGGACCTGCGACTTGCTCCTGAGAATACTGCAAACGCCGAGGAAGGACGTGGTCACCATAGCTGAACATAAGAAAGGTTGTAGTGATCAAGAGACAGGTATGCACTCTCCCTTGCTCCCCACAGGCATCAGCTGCCAAGTTGTGAGGTGATCTGTGTGGAGGGCCATGTGAGAAGCCACCGAAGAGGGTCTCTGACCAGCAGTCAACAAGAAACGGAGGCGTCCAGTCCAACAGCCCCAAAGAAGCTGAAGCTGCCAGCAACCACAGGAGCTGGAAAGCAGATCTTTCCCAGAGCCGCCTGAGAGAACGGAGTCCCCGCCAACACCTTTACGGCAGCACTGAGAGACCCTGGAGCCAAACCTCCACTCCTAACTCATAGAAGATAAATGTGTTTTGTTTTAAACTGCTGCTAGGTTTGTGATGATATTATTACAAAGTAAATATAATTAATAAAGAGGCTTCG
This sequence comes from Scalopus aquaticus, assembly GCA_004024925.1. Classification (NCBI taxonomy): domain Eukaryota; kingdom Metazoa; phylum Chordata; class Mammalia; order Eulipotyphla; family Talpidae; genus Scalopus; species Scalopus aquaticus. The sequence goes on from PVIJ01000883.1 coordinate 57,784, forward strand.
TCAGAAAGGAATGTCAAACCGAGGGCGAAGACAGAGCTCAGGGTGTTATCTCAGGAGTCAGAGGAGGAGGTAAAAGGAAGAAAAGGGTCAGTGGGAAAGAGAACACCTTAAAGAAACAGCTTGCGTTGTCTGTTCCACCGGGACCAAGAAGTCATGCAGTGAAGTTCATCCTTGACTGACACGTGATACCACCAGGTACTGAGAATTCTAAGCCCAGCAAATGCAAAAAGACATGGGCTCAGATTGATGAGAGGAAGAGAAAATCTGTGTCTAGGATAAAACAGGAGTCACAGCCCAGCTCCTTCAGTGAAAGGAATGCTCCTGGGCTTTGGATGGGTCTGTGTTACCACCATATCTCTGTGATCTACCAGCTCTGTGGCCCTGGGAAATTTCCTTCCTCTCCCTGGGTTGTGGTTTTGGCATATAAACTGTATCGTCTTCACTGTAGGGTTGCTAAGATGATTAAATGAGATGATAGATGCAAAACATTTATCACTGCCCATGGCAGATGTCAGGGCTCAACTATAGCTCTTTCTATTGGCTTTTTACACAAGAAACTTCAGAATCACAGAAACAATTGATCAAATGGATTAAAAGTGTGGATAGGAGTGTTACACAGGAGAGCGAAGAGAGAAAAATTCTAGGAGATGAAAAAAAAATAGCCACTCATTATATAAGTAGAATAACACAAAATGAATTGAGAAATCCATTACATCCTAGCAGAGATGAAAAGAAAATCCCAGCTTTAAAAGACATAAGGCTGGATAGCAAACTTATAGAATGCAACCCTGAATTTCAGGAATATGATCTCATTTTTCCCCAGAGGAGGTACTAAATCAATCGCCATGCCTCACAAAATCAACAACACATTTTTTAAAATTTCTCTTCCTAACTAGGAATGAAGATTTTATTTTAGAACTCTCTTCTGTGTGTACTGCTGGTCTTTTGGGTTGGGCTCCCAGGCAAAGCCTCACACTTTTTCAGGATGGAAACCATTTTTTTTCAGGTGCTTATTAATCATCTCAAGCTATTCTTCAAAAGCAATAAACAAGGCACACACAGTGATTAGAATCAGATCACTTTACATAGGAAAATCAAGTCTGGCTCGATATGTATTGGATCTATGGCTCCAGAATAAACCCATATTTCTTCATCCCTCTACCAAAAAGGAAAATTTTCATCTGGTTTAAAGCATATGGGATCCTGACGTTTGGGTGAATTTATACTTACAACTCCCCAAATATATCAAGAACTAGTTGATAGTCAAGAATGAATTTTTCAGATATTTTAAATAGAAAATCATATTTATGTGATATAAGGTAAATAAACCAAAACACTGAAAGGTTGTATCTTGTGGGACCTATGGTCTTAGGAAATACAAATAGATTTTAAAGTTAGAAAGCTTTCTCATAACCGACATTTTTTCTAAATTTATGCATGTCAAATTATCTGTAATGCCTACAAAATGCCCAGGTGTTTACAACTACTAATAAATGAAAATGTTTACACAACTACGTGCCTGTAGGCAGGACATAAAATTTAGACATATTTCTAATAAAGATCTGAAGAATTTCTTTATAAGTAAACCACTCATTCTGAAAATAAAAGGGTATGTGCAATTTGATGTTAGAATAGGGCAGAATTTGCGGTCTCAAACCACACCACACAAATAATTTTTTAACTATATCACATGCTATCAAACCAAATATATTGTTGCCTTTAATGTAATGATTTCTTTGGCCCAAAGTTATAAACGCTAAGTTTTTGTTTCAGTCTGTCAGAACATTCTTTCACAAATGTATCTGTCTCCTTCCAGACCAAATAACCACAAGACTATTGCAAACCCACATTTTAAACTATACGATAAAGGTTTTTGTAACATAGCATTTTCTCCAGGACACTTATTTATAAGATAAATAATGTTCTAAATGTTTATTTGAAGTGTTTAAATGACCTTATATTTAGGTTTGCTCTAACTGGATTTGTATTGTACTTTTCTATTTTCAAAGACGTGTTTTGCCTTGTTGTCAAATTGCCAAGTTCTACACAGCTTAGTGCTTTGAGGATTAATTCTATATCATGATTAAGGTAGTCTGTTTTAGATAAATAAGTCTTGATATTTTACATTACCCTTAAATTAAACACATCTAGAATTAAAATATGTTTTCATTCAATTATTAGTAAATGTTAATTTGCATATGTTGTTTTGGTGGCTTAGTTGCCAAACATTTAGCTAAATGATAAATAGATACACATTTAGGAATTAAACTTTCCTACAGGGTGGTCTTGATATGAGTCAAAGCCAGAAAATTAATGCTCAGTTTCCAAAACACCTAATACACACAAAAGTAATTAATTCTATAGCTGTGTGGGCTTTCAATTCTGTGAATTTATAATGTCTTCCATATTTTATTAATTGTTTACATAGTTAAGGTATTATACTTTCTCACTTTGTTTACATACAGTTGAGATACAAATGAGTTAATTTACTTGATGTAATCATTAAGTTCTGAATCATCTCAGTTGTGATCGCTCTGTTTATGACGTAATTTCATGATGTAGACTGTTTTTCATTATTTTATAAGTAAGTACCACTACTGCACACCCTTTGGTCCCATTAGCTCACTCTTACAATTCCATCGAAGGGAAATGTATTAGCAAATTACACACTGCAGCTGATTCAGGTACTACAAGAAATTGACATTCACCAAAAAACAACTCTAGCATGTACTATAAAAATAACAGTTTAAGTCACTACCATTAAATAAGGCACTTTCTTTTAAATAAGTTTGAATTGACAAGGCTCCATTCCAAGAGACACAGTTACCAACCATTCTGAGAAACCAACATGAGAGATTCCTCTTGCAGAAGCCCAGGGGAGCTCTAGCCCAGCTCAGCCCGTCACTGATGCAGGCTCCTGTCAAAGTGCTGAGAGCAAATCAGTGAGTCTGGGATGTTCAAGGGGCATCAACAGTCTTGGAGACTTGGACACAACAGATGCTTCGGTGGTAGTAGCTGTTCACAGCCCCGGCCACAGTGGCCTGTGCAGAGGAGGCTGCAGATAGAGTCCATTTGACTCAGACATGATCCCATCCTTCCATCGTGGGTCAGACATGATTTCGATATTGTAGATGTTTAGTAAAGGCCAACTTCTCTGTCAGGAAGCTCATGTAAATGCCATCTGCTCATTGGTACTGCTGCTCTTTGGGAATTCATAGCCAGCAAGATAATTTTATTCCATTGAATAAATATAACATGTAACATATAAGGCATAATTAACAAGGAGTTTTTAAAAGTTGTTTTATAATGAATTACATCTTAGAAAAATAACTGAGTTATGACTAAATTAAATGGTATAGAATCAAAATAAAGAATTTTATCTTAAATAAAATTAAATGAGTCATAAATTAAAACACAATTATTTATATCTACATGACATCTTTAAGAGACAATGTCATGAGACTGAAGCTTGAAAAGGAGATACAACCTAAGCAACAAATACACTGCTTTTTGACAGATTTATAATCAATAGATTCTGAAATATAATTTTGCTTACCACACCCAAAACAAAAAAAGAAACTATGTGAGTGGTCGATTATTAACTAACTTGACTGTGGTTATCATTTCACAATGTGTATATATGTTTCACAGATGTATCAAATCATTATCTTGTACACATTTATACACACACACACACAATTTATATTTGTCAACTATACCTCAATAAAACTGTAATAAAATAAAATAAAAATTTTGCTTCTTTACAGAAGTCATTGCTGTCTTGTCCTACATCCACTCCCTGAATTTCTTGCCTGGAGTAACACTCTTTGGTGTGACCTTGAATGTGACATTTGCTCTTGTGGACAAGACCTCTCAAGATGCTCTGGTACTGTACAGTTTAGATACTCTCGCTTAAAATTAATTCTGCCATCTGCCTGTATATCAGCAGTGCATCCACTCATTTTTCACTTTTGATAAATGCTAAACCAATCTTTTTAACTTCTTTACTACAAGAAATCTATTTTAGAAAATTGCAAGCATTTATAAATGTAAATCAAGTAGAAGGCAAGTGGGTGGGCCCTTGTATATCCTTGTGAGAGATTTTGGATATTATTCTGACTTCATTAAGAATTCACTGAAGAATTTTATGCAAGAGAATCATGAAGTGATTTGTGCTATACAAAAGTCCACTTGGTGGCACTGGGTCTATGGGGTAGAATTGGAGAAAAGAAATTATATGCATGGAACCTTAAGGAATGGTTGCAGTAAAGCTGGTAAGAAATGATAGGCCACTGATAAATAATAACCATTATTCATATTATAACCAATAATCATTATTATAAATAATAATAATGACCTAGACAATGAGCATCAACAGCTGTTAAAACCACTAGATGACAGATTATGATAATTTTAAAATTGACGGATTAGTATAATAATACACTAAGCCACTAGAAATCTTATCATTACAAAGAGAGAAACAGCTATACATCATATGACCCCTGACATGAAATAGGGACCATCCATGGAGTATTCTTACAAAAATTCTAATCAAGCTTCTAGATCTAAATATGAGTTTATAACCAATATTGAGACAGAGAAATATTTTTAAGACAGCATGTGGATGTAATCAGGAAAATCCACAATGTGGGCAATTCTACAGGACAAATGACCTGATTTATTCAGCAAATAAATGGAAAGGAACAACAGAAAGGGAGGAGAAACCTCTAAAATCATATCAACCATATGTAGTGTGTGGTTCTTGCTTAGTTCCAGATTTGAACCAATCTACTGTAAAAACAAAAATTATGAGACAACCAAGGAAATATAAACATTTAATGGATAGAAGAATACCTTCTTAAAGAACTGTTATTATTTTTATGATGATAAAGATTTTGTGCCTATGTTTTAAAATATCTTTCCCTTTTAGAAATGCATACTGAAGTTTTTACCGATGAAATGATATGACATCTGGAACTTGTTTTAAAATAACTCTGTGGAAGGGAAAAAAAAGGGGAGGAATACAGATGAAACAAGATTAGTCAAATGTTGGTAATTGTTGAAGTGACAGGTACATTTTATTATGTTTAAGTTTTTCACTGATAAGTATTTTAGATGATAGAAATAAAAGAAACAATAGCTGAGATGATGGAAATAAGTAAGTGAGCAATATTGAGGTGTTGTATCAAAGTCAATTGCATTTGAAAGGGAGAATAAACCTGGCTTCTAAATTTCTGGCTTAGTGAGTAGAGGTATGGCTGGACTGTCCATTGAGACAGGAGGTGGAAGTGGAAAGACTTAGGAGTGAAGATGGCAAGTCAGGTTTGGGATATTATGAGTTTGAAAAACTAAGTGGATATCTAATTGGAAATGTTTACTATGTAGATGAAGCAGAGAAGAATGTTAAGAATATAAATCTGGGGTACAAAAACATGTAAAGGGATACAGAGAGGAAGTGAAGCCTGAGGAATAGAATCCAGATAAATATGAGACAAACCAGGTGAGATCAGTTATTGAAACGAGGAAAGCTACATATTCAGGAAATGGAACTGGTCAAGAGAGTGAATTAAAGAATTAAATATAAATTACAGGAAAAAAGTAATCCTTAGTTTTAGAAACTAAACAGCAATTGATACCAGTTCAAGATTACAAACTGAGCACATGAATTGATCTCCTCTTATTTCTAGGATCCCATTAAAATAAGAAGATACCAGTTTATAGAGGGGGATGGGACAAACAAAGCACAGTAAAAAGAAAAAGAGGAAGGTTATCAATGAGTGAACTATTTCAACACAGTTGTTGAAGGTGGAGAATTAGTAGTGGGGTGGAGTCCATGAAGCAGGCTAGGAAAAGACACTGCCCAGAATGAATATAGAGAGGCTGCAGTAAAGGTGGAACATGCTGCTTTCAGACTTGGGTAACAGACTCGAGGATGAAAACAGAAACCCTTGTTGAAAGTTTGTGGCAGATTTCTCCCTCCTTATATTCGAAATACACAGCAGCCAGGTGTTACCCTTTAGGCAAGAAAAAAAGGGTTTTTTGTGTGTTTTCTAAATAAATGTAACACGCTTTCAAGCATAAACAAAAGAAGTAACTGTTGCTGTAGAAGTGGGGGGGGGGAATTATAAAAGTCTGCATTTCCCAGGATGATAGTCACACATGGCTCTGGAAACAAAGATGGAGGAGAGAGCTAAAAGGGTTGGAAATAAGAGGGGGAAATATAGTTGGGTTCACAAGTCATAATGAAGAGCAAAAATGAAAAAAGGCTGAAATAAACTCTTGCCAATGGCTTTGTGAGAACATAGATTATATGAAGCGATAGGTCTAAGGAAGCAGAAAGACATGAACAGAGGCTGACAGTAAGAAATTGAAATGAATCCCCCACTGGGCCTATTATGTTCTAAATTTTTAAATAAATTGGATGAGTTATAAAAAAACCTTCTAAAAAATATATTATGAGACATCTGTTTCCTGCTAAGATATAGTACTAGGGATCAGATTTACTACCCCACCTGAAACAACCAAACAGTCAATAATATAATGACAATGAAAACTAAAAATCTGGACAATATTTTCAGGCATTGAAGCAAGTTAGTGGAAAACACTGGTCCCCAAGAGAGGGAAAACAAACAAGAGGAATGCTATCACTGTCCCAGCTTACTGTGCATATACTGTGCAGCTTACTGTGCATATACTGTGCAGGCTTAGGAGGGGGATTCCAAACAAAACCAGGCAGTGATCTTAATTTGAGTGATCCATGGACTCTAAAGAGACCAAGAGCTGAAATTCAAAAAGCAGAGTCCTGGAGAGTAGGCTATTGCACAGATAGAGTTATGGAGACCTAAAGGGTACTCCCTCGAGTTTTCATAGTTTGTAGCACATGCCTGTGAAGGAATTATCTGAGGAAAGGGAAAGAACCAATTGAAAGGAGCAGATATTAAGAGCTCAGATGGGTCCAAGAATAGATCATGTTCCAAATAGCCAGAGGGAAAAATCTCATAATTCAAGGAAAATTGGGTAGAGTATCTACAATGGAATTACTTCAGTAATAGAGGAAATTAGCCTTAGATTAAAGGTGGTTCTGGTTTCACCTGACAAGGTTGTTTTTTTTTTTTAAGATTTATTTATTTATACATACAAACTGGGGTACAGGCCAGAGGCGTAGGGCAGCGAGAGGGTTCACCAGAGACAGAGTGGGGAGCAGAACAGGCAGATCAGAAATACACTGCTGAGGGGAGCAGCAAGCGAGGCAGGAGAGGTCTGCTGCACCATGTGGGATTCTCCCCGGCCGGGCGTCAAACCCACATCGGGCACTGCCGACAGCTCCACAGCGCAGCGCTCAACCACTGCACCACCAGGGAAGCCCCTCACCTAACAAGGTTTAACAGCAGGCTTGAAAAGATCAAACTATAACCAAGTAATTCAACTGCACTTCAGAGCAAAGTTCAAAATACTTACAGGAGTATAATAGTGAGTATATAACGAAGTAAAAAAGAAAAAGAATTACAGTGTATGGAATTTAATTTTAAAAATATCAGACATGCAAAAAGGTTGGAAATTATAAACCTTGATAAGGAGAAAAATCAATGAGTAGAAACAGTGCCAGAATGGGCATGAGAAATGATAGCATTGTCTGACAAGGATATTAAAATAGTTATTTTAAGTATATTCTATAGGCTCAAGAATGTAAGGTTGAGCAAGTATAGATTTGACAGATTTTTAAAAGACCCAAATCAAACTTTTCAAGATGGAAAATGCATTGCTTGAAATAAAAAAAAGTAACCACCCGAAATGGGGTAAATAGAAGATTAGACATTGCATAATTAAAAATGAATGAACTTAAAGATATATCTTAAAGATATATCTAAAAGATATATCTATATCTATCTATATATATATATATATCTAAAATATATCTAAAAGATATATCTATATATATAACTTAAAGATATATCTAATATGATATAATGAAACACAGGGAGAATAAAGACTAAAAATTTTTAGATGAAGAGAGATTCAGTGAGCTGTGAGATAATTGCAAGTAGCCATATATACTTAAAATTAGTCCTCAAAGGAGGGGAAGAAAATATTGTAGATATAATGGCTGAAAGTTTTCCAAATTTGATAAACTCTATAATCTCATAGATGAAAGAAACAACAAACCCCATGTACAAAAAACATGGAAAAACTACAGCAAGGTATATTAGACTTAAATGACTTCAAAACCACTGATAAAGGGAAAATAAGACTAGCAAGCAGGGGAAAAAGACATATTATCTATATTAAGAAACAAACAAAGAGAACAAGTTCTCATTGGGAAAAATAAAATAGAAAACATCTTTAAACTACTAAGGAGAAAAAAGCTGTCAACCTATAATTTTATACCCAGCAAAAATATACCAGAAACAAAGGTAAAAATGCCAAAAGCTGACACACCAAAGCTGAAATTAAAATCAGCACCAAGGACTGTTGATGCATTCATCAGATAGAAACTGGAAAGAAAAGTATCAGAAATGGAAAGTGTGTGGGTATACACTATTCCTATTTTTAAATCTCTCTAAAAGATAAATATCTACCTTGAAGAAAAACTAATAATACATATACCGAAGTTAATAATTTATATAAGCACAAAGGCTTGGCAGAGGCAATGAAAGTAAAGTTTACTGCTTAAGACTTTTATACTATATAAGAAGCAATATTAGCAAAAGATACACTATGAAAAGTTAAAGGTATTCCAAATTCTAAAAGACCACTAAAAAAAGGAAATGTGATAGCTAATAAGTCAATAGCAGAAAAAAAAATGGAATTTTTATGGAATAGAATAAAAAGGAAATAAAGAATAGATGGAACAAATAAAAACACAGTATGGATCAACAGTCACATCAAATGTAAATATCCAAATACTTCATTTAAAAGTCATAGATCGTCACATTGGCTAAAATAAACAAAATGCAACTATATGCTGTCTACAATAAATATACTTTAACACAGTCATGTGTCTCTTAAAAAATGGGGTAGGCCTGAGAAATGCATTGTTAGGTGATGTTGTCTTTGTGTGACTATCATAAAGTACACTTACACAGACTTAAATGGTCCAGCTTATGACATGCCTGGACTACATGGTATAACCAACATTCTATATGCAGTTATCCTCCATTATTGACCAAAATGCAGTTATGTGGTACACGATTATATACAGAAAGAAAGAAGGGCCATGGCTGTGGTGTCCAAGATGTTGAACAAGAATTTTAACATTCGAGTCAGTGACAGCGACTGCATATGCCCTGACAAAAAAATGTGGAAATGTAAAGTTCATTGGAAGAACCAGCTATACTAGATGTGGTCAGGAGAAAACACCTGAAGTTAAAATGATGAAAACTGGGGTACACTGAAATAGGAAAGATGTTTGCAGAAGAGAGCTGAGGCCTATTTGGTAGCAATGACTGGTGGTATAAAACTTGCGGTAACATGAATGGGGCCAGATCAAAGGGTAACATGTGTGACACTCCTAAGTACACTAAGTTAGAAGGAAGAACAAGATATGGCCGTGGTTTTAATGAAATCGAACATGTTGAATATATAGAAAGAGAAGAAGATGGTGGTGAATATGATGAGTTTGGACATAAAAAATTCAAAGGAAAGGCAGTTGGTCTCCATCTATTTTAAAGGATGCTGAAGATAAAGAATCTGAGGATGAAGATCTTTCTAAATATAAGTTAGGTGAGGATATTCAAAGTATAATCTTGAATATATGCATACATCCTGGCACTATGCCTGACACTTATTAATATGTACATGTTGAGATGGAATTAAATAGTACATATTTCTGTGAAAAGTCAGAAATCCATACATAACTAATACCCAAAATAGTTATATTTTAAATGCTTATACAGCACTATTTACAACATCTAGGGTAGAAGCAGCTTAAATGTCCATCAGTAGATGATTGGCTCAAGAAGATGTGATCTATTCACACATGGAGTACTATTCAACCATAAGAAAGATGAAATGCAGCCATTTGCAGCAAATGGAGGAAGTTTGAGAGAGGTATGTGAAATGAAGTAAGTCAGAGTGACAAAAACATATAATGGACATTTACATAGCAGGTGACTTGGTAAAATAAAATACTTACAAAACCTAGGGGGCAGTAATAAATGTTGTGAGGTCTGAGGTTAAGAGGAAGAGGGAGGGAGAGAGAGACGAGGGCACATAAGTGATGGTGGTAGGGATAAAATGAATAAACAATTATCAAATTTAAGTTGTGCTAATAGGAATACATCCCCATATAACTATATGGATACATATATGAATACATACCTACATCATTTACATCCATGGTCACCATTTGAGTTTTACTGATACAGTTTATTTCAACGAGGGTCAACTATTTCATCTTTTATGATAAAACTAATTTGTTCATGAGAATCTTTACTCCATCCAAGGTAAGAAAAACATGCCTGGCTAGGCCTGGGTTATGGGGGTAGGATGGTCAGAACTGCCACTAGCCGGCAGAGGGCACCTTCTCTGGGTAGACAAGAGCCCTCATCCACACACTCTGCTTGGAGGGGTGGTGCCCGGTAGGAGCTCAGCTCCCATTTGCTGCCTGGGTGAAGTGCCCAGTTCAGGCATAGCCTGCATGTAGGTGGCAGCCCAGAGGGGTGGCTCAGTGGTGGGGGGCAGGAGAGGGTGCTCTGGCCACCCTTGTGCAGTGCTCCTCCTGGCTAAAAGACGGATTTGACTTTTGGATGAAAAGGGTATAGATCCCTTCTCACCACTTCTGATGGGAGACCTGATGGAAGAAGGTCATTTTCCACATTTAAGGGTCAGATGGCTGTGCAGTCTCCAAGTAGGCTTTCCGGACTGAATCTTAGGAAATAACCCAATGTTGAGTCTTGAGTCTTAAAGAACTAGGTGGTAGAGGAGGTTTGCAAGTTCCCTCTGCAACAAAGAAACCCTGTTAGTTTACATGCTTAGCGACCATTCACTTATTATTGCATTAAATTTTACTGATTTACCATTTGTTTACAAAGTTAGATAATTTGGGGAGTATAGTGTGACACCTTGCTGTGTGTATATGGTTCACTTAGTGACTCTCTGGGAATTCTATCAGTGGCCCTAAACACATACTCAGGTGTGGACTTCCATGCCCACATAGATGAGGCCAATTCTAGCTTCTAGGTGGCAAGAAAGACAAGTGCTCTCATTGCACTAGTCTCATAAACTCTCCAAATCTGGAATGTAGGGCCATGGGTTATTAACAGCTGCATAATTTTTTTAAACCAAGTTAACTCACCATTCAGTGTCTTAGTCTTGAACTACAAACCATGAGGAGGGCCTGTTCTAAAACTACTAAGATGAATTCATTAATTAGACTGGGAGCTCAAACCACTGTAATATAATTTTTAAAAGGATTTTTATTTTGGAAAAAGAACATAAAGTTGCTATTTGGGGATAAAGCCTTGGAGAGTGGAAAGCAACTAAGATTGGGTCCCTGGGTCCTGTTTTTGAAACTACCTAATTAAATGCGATGGTGCAAGTCATTTAAACTTGATGGGATTCATCTCAATGTCTGTTTATTAAGTGAGAATTTAAAGTTTTAAAGTCCTGATAGCTCTGATTTATTTTATATTAAAAGTCCCTAAAGTAGGAAAAAAATCAGATAAAGCATCAGATCAGAATTTGTGACCACGTGTAAACAGAAGTTAGTGTACACAACAGCCCCAGGCAGAAATGTTAAGTACATCATCAGGGCCCCACACTGAGCTCAGAACTGGACCAAATAATCCAGCAGATTTTGGGGTATTCAAATCGGCCGCCTCTTTTGGGAAAAACCTAGTTCCACTAAGTTAGACCAGAGGCCCAGGCAGCAAAGGGGTAGATGCGTTATCAAGCCAATGCCGGAACTTTGAGGGTAATCAATCAGTTATTCACCTTCAACACCACCAACTTTCACACAGGCTTAGTTTAATCTATGTCCAACAAGAGAAGCAAATCCAAATATGGTGAACATTCCTCCATTGCCAAAATGGGAAAATCGCCTTATTGCCTCTTCAAAATCCACCTACCAGAAAATCAGCAACCCTGTAAAATACTCAAGTGGGCAAAAAGTACATTTTGCGGGAACCGAATAGAGGCTCGTCCTGATGCCAATTTGCGGGGATTCCGTAAACGTCAGGTCACCACTCTTGATAACGCTTTGGAGAATCTTTGGAAACTGCCCGCTGGGGTAGCGGCTCATTTATTTATGTATCCGGGATCGGGAGAGCACCGCGCTTCCGAATGTCTGCAAACCTACTCCGGTTCTTCCTCCAGAACTAACGCCTCTGTATTTGCACCCCTGGGGGAGTCTCCCTGGGATCCCCCTCCCCCTTTCATTAACGTGAACGCGGATTCCCGGGCCAGCTGCTTCTTTCCGCCACCTGGGGCCGAGGTGCCGATGTTCCAGGGGAGGCGCCGGCGAGGCCCCGCTTGGTTCCGGGGCACAGGTGGGAGCTCTCAGGGGCGGCCGGGGCCGGCTCGCCTTCGGGACAGCCGGCTCCCGGCACCCCGCTCCCACGTGAACTCGCGCTGGGGCCACTTGAGAGCGCGGGACCTCAGGCAAGGCTGGGTGCTCTCCACGGAGCAGTCTCCAAACCATCGCAACCTACTCGGCGCTGGCACCCTCTGGGATGTCCCCAGCCCCGCGCTCCCACATCAGACCCCAAGGAAGACCTTTACGCGCTGGAACTTCACATTGAGAATCGCCGGGACAGTCCGGGGAGTCCGTGCGCGCCGGGGGAGGGAAGGGGCCGCGGCGCTAGCTCAGCCAACCCCAGCCCCCTCGGCTCATCTTCCCCTGGGGCGTGGGGCGCGGGGCGTGGGGCGGGGCGGAGGCCCTGGGAGGGGGTGCCTCCCTTCTCACCTCCCGTGGCCTCCACTTACTCATTTTCTCTCGGAGTCCCGGCTCTGCCGCGGGGACTTGGGGTCTAGCGAAGGGGCTTTGGGCAGGCGAGAGGAGGCGGTGGGGAGTCCCCCGGCCGCGCCCCGCCCCGCCCCCACCCCCGCCCCGGCCGGCGGCTCCGAGGACCCGGGCCGTGGACGCCCCCAGCCGGACGTCCCCGCGAGGCAGGCGCGCTGGGGTCCGCGCCCTCCGGGCGGGCTCCGGGGGCTCCGCCGGGCCCTCCCCCCCTCGGCCGCGCGGACCCGCCGCCCCTCCCCGCCGGGTCCCGGGGGACGCGCTCGCGCTGGGGCCGCCCCCTCCCCCTCCCCCCGGCCCGGGCGGGGGCGCGGGAGAAGCGGTGACGTCAAGGGGCGCGCGGTGGCAGCACCTCCCCGCGCGCTAGTTAAAAAGAAGAAGAAAAGAGGGAGCGAAACATGAGAGTCTGTGCGAGACGCTGCAGCCGCCGGCAGAGGAGTCACCAGCATCTCCCAGAGCCCAGCGCTGGCCCTGCCGCCGCCCGCCCCGCCGCCGCCGCCGCCCCGGGTCCGGCCACTGTCTCACCTAAACAGCTCCCGTTACACGGACAAGTGAACCTCTGTGGCGGCCTTCTCCTCCTCTTCTTCCTCCTCCTCTGCCAACTCCTGCTCCTCCTCCCACTTCCCCGCCGCCGCCGCAAGCCCCTGACCCAACTGACACTGGCACAGCTGCAAACGGTGTCACCCGCCCAACTTGATCTCGCGCCTCGGGCTCCCCCCGGCACCGGACCCGTCGCCTCGTCTTTTCTTCTTTGCAAAGTTGCATCGCTCTACAGATTTTCGCCCCTGCCACTTGCCGCTGCCTCCAGAGTGTCCCGCCGCCCCGCAGCCTCCTCCCGGGGCTGCGCCCCAGAGCCCCCCGCCGGGCAGCGGCGTCCCCCGACCCAGCCCCGCGCCCAGCCCCTGCCGCGCCGGGCAGGCGATGCTGAAGATGCTCTCTTTTAAGCTGCTGCTGCTGGCCGTGGCGCTGGGCTTCTTTGAAGGAGATGCTAAGTTTGGGGAAAGGGGCGAAGGGAGCGGCGTGAGGAGGAGAAGGTGCCTGAATGGGAACCCCCCGAAGCGCCTGAAAAGGAGAGACAGGCGGATGATGTCCCAGCTGGAGCTGCTGAGTGGGGGAGAGATGCCGTGCGGCGGCTTGTACCCGCGGCTGTCCTGCTGCCTGCGGGGTGACAGCCCGGGACTGGGGCGCCTGGATCCCAAGGTAGGCGCACACCGGCCTCGCGAGGCAGATTGGCAGGCAGGCTGGGTGGGGTTCCCGGCGGCGCGGGCCGTGCTGGGGCGCCAAGGAGGGCGAAACTTGTTTGGGGAGTGCTGTTGGAGAACTTTTCTTAAGTGCTGGGGGGACTCCGGGGTGTTTCCGCGGGGTGCGCAGAGATCCGGTGCCGGGATGCTGTGTCTCCGAAAGAGCCGCTCCAGTGGTACCCGCGTGCCGGGCTGGGTGCATATTTTAAAAGAATCGCGATGAACGGCGCGCGTTGGATCAAATTGTGTGTGGATCAAACAGGCATCGGCTGCGGTGAAACTGTAAATGAAGGCGGCTGTGGTTTCCGGTTTGTTTTTCCAGGGCGAAAAGATTTGTGCCGTTTTCTCCACGTGCTCGCTTAGGGAGAGGGTTGGGTAAAGGATGTTGAAGCATGGTTGGTTTACGATCCCCAGCCTGGTCGGAGGAGTGGGGGAATGTCTTGCGTTACAATGGTGAAACAGCGAAAGGAGACTCCTGGTTCTGTAGTTAAGCACCGACAAACTGGCGAGAGATTTTGCTGAGGCGTATTTATCACAGAAAACTGAGACGATTCTCCGTCTCCGATGGTAACGTTTTTAACTTGACTTTGCATGGTAATTAGTTGTCGAGAAAGATCTCCTCTAGAACTAGGAGTAATGGCATTTCCATTTTCCTTGTGTGGAGAAGTTTAAACAAACGTGAAGATAGTGTGGGCTGAGTGTAAAGACAGGCTTAATTTTGAGTTTGCAACGTCTTTCTGGCCCTGCGATGCAGTCATGCCTGCTCTCCTCTGCACTCCAAGGAAAGACTGGGGGCGGGGGGAGGGAGGGACCACGTCATTAACAATCACTGCACGTGAAATAAACAATCAGGTGTCTTTGCTCCCCCTCCCTCTCCCATTTTAGGTTTAATTAAGAATTCCTCTGTTACAGCACTGCAGTTGTCAAGGTCTGAGACGCTTGGAAAACTTGTGCTTCTGTCACGCTGGCCCAGGCATAATAAAAAAAATACCCAGGCTGAATCTAATTTTTATGCTCAGTTCACGGTAGATTTCACTCTATTCTCATGTAAACAGCTCCTACGAATCAACATATGTGTCTGGGTGGTATCTCTCACTTTGTTTTGTAACAAAAAGCCATATTGCATCATTTAATTTGCTCAAGTCATGCAAATAGGAAAAAATCAATAGGACAAAAAGGGGTCGACTTATCCTCCTCCCCACTAAACTGCTACCACACACAGAGTCCTGTTGCTTATGGCAAAAGAATAACAACAACACCATTGTGTTTGTTAGTTGGTTCACTAATGGGTGAAACCAGAGAACATCATTCTCTTTCAGTCCCCAGCCCTGTCCAAATGTTCATGCCTTTTGAGGGAGCATTTGTCCAACTCCCTCTATTCCCAGATGAGTGAGAACTGTCTTGCTGCAGGTTTTCAGCTGCAACTCTCTCTTTATTCTTACCATATGCAGCATGAGCCTGAGATTCAGAGACCAGATATTCCAGCATTTTATTCAAAACAATGTCATTAAGCTCCCGTGTTGTAATTGAATTAAATTACAAAATAGCTGCATTCACATCATCTGCAGGGCTTCCAGGAGCCCCAAAGAACCAGGAACCTCCAAGAACGGTTTAGAAATATTTGCCATTAAGTCTCCCTGAGTGCAGTGCACACTACGGATGCGCCATCTGCAGACCCCTGTAATACTGGACTCTTCTAGGGGCATGGGGGGACTGAAAACTTTTTCTTAACTAAATATAGTGGGGAGCTGCAGGGAGGGGCAGCAGGACTGAAGGGAGTTCTAACTCTTGAAAGGAGTTATATAATTTTTTAAAAGAAATTATTCTTAAGGAAGCAATCTGCCAGGTTAGCTATCCACATTCCTTTTCTTTTTACGCGCTTCCAATCTCCAACAAACCCCTACTCATTTGGAAAATGTGTCTGAATTAAATTTGGTACACTAAACTTTGCTGGTTCCATTACAAGTGGTTTATAAACCAACAATACTCAAATTGTTCAAAACAGAGATTTGATATAGCTGTGCCTATGCATTCTCGACCTATGTTAGTTCTCAAGTTTTAATAGTTTTTAAAACATGTTATTTTATAATAAACTTCAGTGTTTCACTTTTTTCCCCTAAGCCTTCCTGGCTTATAATATATGTTAGGGTCTTATTTCATTATGTATGTACAGGAGAGATGATGGCTATATGAAAGCCCCCCTCCTTTTTTTGTTTATGAAAAACAAAATTTCCCCCCAGAAAGATTTCTGCAACTTTTGAAAAAAACTACAGGAGTAGTTTTTTTCCTCTGGGAAGAAACTTCATAGACAGATAGTACAAAAGTCAGTAGTAGGAATATTGAACATGCTCAACTGTGCAATTAATTCCAGATTCTGAACAAACACATTTTCTTTAAGGCAACAAACTAGCGTTGCGTTCAATCATTTAACCCTGGTATTATGTTATTTTGCTGCTCTATTTTAATTTTTTGGTACATTTGAGTAACTTCGCGTCCTCTTACAAGATGGTTACTGCCATGACAAGTGAGTACTGCCAACATTTAGGAAGTTATATTGTCTTGGCAATATTTTTGCAGTTCCCAAATACAGCATGCTCAAAGTATCTAATTCCTATTAGCCAAATTGAATCTGCAACCAGCTGAAATACCCCCATTTCTAAAACTTAACTTGTAGCCACAAGGCATAGAAGCTCTCTCTACCTTGGGTGGCTTCACAGCCAAAGCTGTCAAGGAATGGGTGAAAAGTAATTGTTTTCAAGTGTGCCTTTTACAATCATTTGTTTGCTCTGGTTCTTTCAGGGACAAAGGCTATTGTTGAACACATCCAACTAAACAAATAACTCATCCTGGGGTCCCTTTAACAGCTGCCTTAGTACAATGATCTATTTACATATTAGCCTAAAATTGAAACTGAACTCTTTAATGACATAATCCAGCGCTATAGTCCAGAGACACATGTGTTCTACCCAACAGCTGAACAACCTTGTCGGCATATGATTTTTAGAAATAACTTTTTGCCCCCCAACTGATCTTAAGGCAACATCTTAATGTACTGTCATGTATTTTCTCCTTTTGTCCGCTCATCGAACCCATGTGGGTGCCTTTTTATCCTCTTTGTTAAGTTACTTGATAAATAAAGAGAAATACAGAAGGTCTCTGTCACCCGTTTTACCCTGTGTTGATAAGCTATCATTGTAGGCCAGCTTCACTGGGTAGTCCAGTATTTATCTTACCTTTCTTCCATGGATTTTACTTTCGTGTGACTAAAGATTAAAGGATGACCTGCCAGATGTTATAAATTAGTCCACAAGAGCCACAATCCTCTCTAGGCATGCTGTAACCATGGTTCCAAGTTCTACCTGATTTCCAAAGTCTATTTCGTCTAAACCACTATAATTGCATGGTTTTGTGTATGGCTTTTTAAAATCAAAACAGGAAATTAGTTGAAATTTCTTCTTAAGGTGGATGGCATTGTCAGACATAAAGTTAAGGACAGAGATCTATTGGCAAAAGAGAAGAAAAAGCACCCTCCACACCCCAGTCCTCATCTGTCTAAAACAGGGCTGCAGCTTGAGCTGAGTCAGTTTAATTGACTTCAGTAAGACTATTGGTTCATTGAAAGCACAGCCAGAATGATAGCTCTATCTCTCTTCAAATAGGTATTTACACTGCAGACCTCACACAGAGCAAAATGTTACCATCCTGCTGGGCTGGAACAGCATGCAACTTTACAAAGAATAATATTCTACTCGATTGCAGATAATTTATTGAATCCCATTTCTGAAACTTTGGATGGGAGAGCTTGTGGCCAGGACACATTCCAAAAATTGTAAAAGACAAAATTCTTTAGGCACTAAAATCAAGTTCTTCCTGGATAGCAGCTGGGAGAGTATGTGGGAATCAGTCTGTTTCAGCTATAAAAATGGAAGCAAGCCTATGTTCTCCACAAAACCAAAGGTAATTACATTCCAATTTTTCAGGCAGCAGAGGTGGCTTCAGCATGCGGCCAGTGTTCTTAGTGGTTGGCTATATGGTAAACAAGAGGAGCAAAGTTGAACAGTATTAAAATTGAAGAGATCTGCTGAGGTGTGCCAGAGGATGGACAATAAAAGACATTTAAAACATTCTTGGAATGCAAATTCTAAGTGTCTGGTGTATGTTTGCTTTAAAAAAAAAAAAACAAAACAAAACTTGAACCAGTTAAGCAATTTTCATTAAATTGATAAAAATCAAAATGTAAATAAAATATGACTAGTAACTTTTCTGAACGCTGTAGGTAGTTAGAACACATCATATATTGTTCTGAAACGGGGTAACTTCTATTGGACTTTTAATTACTGAATGCTAAAATATCAGCACGCTTGTATTCAATGATTTTTTTAGTTGCTGTTCTTTCAGATCCAGATTTTGTGATCACCCAGAATATCTATCCTTAAAAAAGAAAAAGAAAAAAAAAGCCACATGATGTACTCTAATTAGAAGCTCAACTTGTGAATGAAATATTTGCTTCCAACAATGATCTAGAGTTTAAAATGTTAATTTCAGTTCCTGGTTCCAATGAAATAAGTATAAATATAATTCTATAAACTGGGAAAAATGTCAAATTCAATCCCCATCATGGTGGTTTTTTTCATATGAAAAATCAATCCTTGATTCATGTCTCTAAACTGTCTTCTGTATTTATTAGACACAGGCCTGAAGTCAGCCTTTTAGTGCTAAACACCGAGACCCAGTTTATCTACAAATTACTAACCTCATAGCCCCCAACTTGGTCTTTTTGAAATAAAAGACTTAATACTGTGTTAATAATGAGAAAAATATGCCTTTTTCATTAAAACTCACTAAATACTATACAGCAGCACTTTATTAAATGCTGTGTTTATTCATGCATGTAACATACCTGAGGAGCTAGTTAGAAAGTTTTTCCTGGCTAAGATAGAATGAATGACAAAAATAGTTCTTAAACTTATTTGATTCAGCTTCAGATAGAAGTTTTTATAAAAAGTGAAAGGGAGAGATTTCCCCCAAGCTAGCAACTTTCCCTGGGTAATCTATAAATCGAAAACTAATTGAAAGGTTAAAACATCATTCAAATAACAGCTGTGATTTGATATTATATTAAGAACTATAGGCATGAAATAGATTTTTACCTCAGACAGAAAGAAGCCATGTCTGAAAATCTTTGCTTTCCCTAGAGTTGGAGAAAGGTATTTGGAACTTAAAGTTTTATATCAGTCTGTATATACTCAGTGCGGCTAAGTGAAGTGATAAAAGGTTAAAGAGTTTCAGAGTAATTGTCATTTAACTGTTCACACCTGAAACATGTGAAAAGACTGATTTGCAAAAGTAAGACCCACTTCGGGGCACCCCTGCTCCAAGCTTGTCCATCCCAGCCCAGGAGGCTACTTAAATCCTTATAAAGGCATCTGAATTGTGATGGGGTCATTCTCTTTGACAACTGCATGAGTTAATTTCCCCTTTCTAGTCTCATGATCACCAGGAAAAAAAAAATTAAAAACTCAACCTAACTTCACATACTAAAAAGAAGTTTCTTTCTGATTTATGACTTTCAGATCTTTTCTGCCACCAACAACACAGAATGTGGGAAGTTACTGGAGGAAATCAAGTGTGCACTGTGCTCGCCACATTCCCAAAGCCTGTTCCACTCCCCTGAGAGAGAAGCCTTGGAAAGAGACCTCGTACTCCCCCTGCTCTGTAAAGACTATTGCAAAGAATTCTTTTATACTTGCCGCGGACATATTCCAGGTAAAAAAATAAGTAAAAGGAGCATACATTAAACAAAACAAACCTCTGCAGAATATACTTTCAAGATACCTGTTCTTTAATACTGTCTTATGAGAGGTAAAATTTATCCCGCCTAATACCTATTTTACCCAAATTTGAAACCCTTTATTGCTGCTAAAGGGTTTATGGTCACTTCAGTCTACAAATGGTATGTTGGTGTTTTTGCAATGTTTTATGTTCCTTGTTAAGCTGATATTATAGTTGGTCATTTCTACACATTTGGATTATCAGCCCTAGTTTCTTGTGGGTGTCGTCTTTACCCATCGGTGTCAATATCGAAATGGTTTCCTCTTCTACATGGTTGAGAGCCAAGGGCAGATTGGCCACTGACTTTTAAAGGATGATCAGAAATCCAAAAAAGTGACACCTGACAAAGCACCTTCCCCTATAATAATGATTCATTTACTCCCCAAAGCCCCTGGGAGGCAGGTAGGAATAGTGGAGTCATCTCCGCCTGGGGGAAGGGAAAGACTGTGCCTCCAAGGGGAGCTTTATTGCCCAAGTTGTGCAGTGAGAAGATGACAGGATCGCTGTCACAAGTATACCCGGTCACCATCGTATTTCAGACCCTCATAAACATCTAGAACCTTGGGCACTGGCTCCTTGACTACCATCAGAAGTTTGTAAGATTTGGCTGTGGTTGCTTTAATGGGAGGAATCAACAGAGGTAGAAAAGAATTTAACGAGACAGATTCTGTTTAGTTAGGCAACGGCACACACAAACAAATCTACTGAAGCTAACAGTTTATAAGACTAAAGGCATTCCATAAAAAGACTGGCTTTAAGAACTGCAGGATGCACTGAGAGAATTTTTTTTTCTCTGACCCAGAAAAGTGTGAATTTGTATTTTTCAGAGTTCTCTTAATACCCTAAGAAAACATTTTGACTAGGGGTGCTGACTTCCTTTGCTGTATCATGACATGTACCTAAACCCCTTCTATGTGAAAATATTATTATTGTCTTTAGAAACTACAGCCATGTCTCTGAGACTTTTCTAAAAACCAGCTGTTTCTTCTTTACAACAGGCCCCCAAGCAAAGTAGGATAGTCAGGGTGGTTCCATGGCTGGGGGAGAAGCGATAGATAGCAGATTAGGTAGCCTCGAGACTGCTGCAGATTTCAAGTCTCACACTTTGGCCTTACCCTCCTGTGAGCTGACAGTGCTACGGGCCTTTGCATTTTCATCCACCTCCATCTCTTTGAGCGAAATACAACGATGCTAGATTGGGGGAGTCATCTCTTGGGAGGGGGATAGTTTTCATCTATTTGAAGTTATTTTAGCTTCCCAGTGAGATCCCCAAAACCCTAGCCTCTAAAAGAGAGTGCACAGAAACCAGCTCAGGAGTTAGAATGGCAAGGACCTCACTCCCCAGATCAACATATGTGGTGACGAATGACAAATTTATTTTTCTACAAAGTTTGTATATGTGTAAAACTGCTGAAGCGCAGCAAGATGTCAAGTGCTTTTGGTGACCACCCAGGCCGCCTGGAAAGATAACCAGATGAAGGCCGCGTGCCGTGGCCCAGGAGCAGCCGAGTGGGTTCCGGGAACAGCCTCGCAGGCTGTGGCCACCAGCAGAAGGGTGCGCTCTGCCTGGGGGACAGCAGATCGTCCTTCCGAATGTTGGTCCCCAAAGTGAGCTGTCACATGCGCTCTCTGCGGTACTTCCAGTAACCAGTTCCTTAGCCAGACTTAGCCACCATTTCCTAAAGCATAAGTTAGATGGTCATCTCCCCTCAGCCTGCACCCCACACAGAAGGCTTGTTAGAATTCTAGAACTCTCCTATTTCAGAAATTGCTCTAAAAGCCAATTTGTACTTTTTTTTTTTTTTTTTTTTTTTTTTTTACCTTGTGAAGTCTACTTCCTGGCATGGTTTACTTTTCTCTGAAGTTCAGAATTGGGAAAAACAACTACTTTGTGATTCTTTTTATGAGGAACTATGTTTGGGTTATTCTTATTCATAATCTTATCTTCCTGACAATCAAAAACACAGAGAGGAAGGGAGCCTAAGGGATGTATTTGCTAAGAGAAGAATATTGAAGGAGGTTAAGAGCGAGAAAAGCATGCTGAAGACATCTTCATTTTCCACCCCAAAGCCCAGTGCATAAGGAAATAAATGTTAAATGATCTATATCTTTGCTTGACTTTTATGGCTTTGAGAACGCTCCAGTCACTTTGGAATATACGTGTGGCTGAAAGACAGCTACTTTCTAGAAAGTTCAGTTCAGAAATATTCATGATGTGCTTATCTCCCCAAAGATGAGAAGTTAAACAACAGTGAGTGAAGTTATACTACTTTTATATTAATTTTAACATTCCCCAGTTGTGAATTTACATAGGGAAGTAAATTCTTGAAACTTCTAAAAATACCAAAATTTTATTTAAAGAAAAACAGAAACTCCTTGCCCAACACCACAGGTCCTCTCTTCAGCCTGAATTCTGTTGACTGAACGACAGCATAATATACCCTAAGGAAAGCACAGGAAGGGACATCTCCTGGCCTTGCCTCCTCCTTCACACTCATTATCACAGTGATTTTTCTCTCTCATCCACCCTTATCTCTCCAGCTGTAGGTTCCTGTAGTGTGAACTGTCTGTCTACAATTAGTTCAACTGGTTTAATCCTGTGGTTAAAGAGGCCAAGGTCAAGGGTTTGATTCCACTGAGTTTCTCTAGTGCACAGGCTCTCCCGACCCAGGTCAGATATCGTGCACATGTGTCTGATTAGGCCCCAGGAGAAAGGATGGACGGACCATTATAATCTACTCATTCTCGTAGAAAATGCCCTCCAGTCCAGGCCTTCCTGAGAGAACTTGTATTTTGTTTTGTTTTCTTTTTTTCCTTAACATGAGGCACCGTGTATACAATGAGGAAAAAGAACTTGGCTTTAGTATCCAAGCTGAGAGAAAGGCCAGAGCTTGGAGCACTCCAGAGAATCTGCATTTACCTGTCAGTTTCCTTTTTTAATTGAAGCGCCATTGTTTTCCATCCTGCTGGTGTGTTTTGACAGTATAGGATTTCTCCCCTCAGCTGTAGTCCTCATAGCTCTCCCACCAGCCAAGCACTCAAGGTCTGCTGTGTGTTCTCCTAGGGAGCTTTGTGCTGGAAGAGGACTGGACTCACGAGCCAGGAAAATAGTTACAGGTCCAAAAGAGTTGATCAGTCATCAGGAGTTTTTAAAAAAGCAGCTGTTGGAACAAGCAACTCTTCCCTTATTCATAGACTTGACTGCCTGATGGTGGTGGCTGGGGTGGGGTGCACGTTTGCCTCAGTCAAAGGCTTTCCAGTGTATTCCAGATACAAGGGGGCGGGGTTCCATTTGGTAAATTAGATCTTTCCTGGCAATAAATGTTAGCCCAGTGTCCCCAAACCAGATCTCTTTTAACTCTTCACAGAAAGGCATCAGTTATTCTTCATTGTCCGCAAAATCTAATCACTTTAGGTAAAATATTAATAAAAGCATGGGGTACTTTAATACAAATATGGTCATTGTAAAAAAAAAGACCGTATTTTTATAGAAACATCTTCCATGTTGGCTCCCTCCCTCACCCTTCGATTATTCAGTTTGTCCAGATTCTGTGCAAAAGCTAGGACAAAGTCATTGTTAACACTGCCTGGTTGGCCCTTCACTTGCTCAAGGAGCCTGGTACCTCCGCAGCCACAGAGTTTATTAATCTCGCTCATTAATCGTTCCATTTGAAAATAATTTCTCATTTCCTCATGTTTGTCCCCAGCTAATAATTCATTGCAGAATGGAATCAGCCACTAGCATTGTTCCTTCATTTCCTCTTAAGATGGTATTGGTTTACAGCTTATTATGCTGGATACAGATAGTTTTTTAAAAAGCAAACTTGAAATTTGTTCTGAATTATGCTTTGAAGTTTTTCTGCGACCCACCCCCCACAGCAAACATCACATTAAAACAAAATTTCTCTTCACACAGTTTCATTATAAATAAGCCCTTAATAGGACAGTCTTCCTTCATGCATAATACTGGCATGGAGATCTCACTGCGCGATGTATGTGTGTGTATATGTATAATATATACGTGTGTGTGTGTGTGTGTGTGTGTATCAAAAAAATCTAGCCCAAAACTGCGTGAAAAGTTTAATTAGTAACTCCATTTTCCTTCTCTTTTACCTCAAACAGACTTGTTGAATGGTCTAGAGAGTTTCCATCTATTGATAGATGCTTAGCCATTAAAGAATGGAAGGGAAAGGCTATCTTTTGCAAGTGAGTTGCTCAAGATGAGTAAATGTGGCTGCAGCCTTCATTCCGCACCCCAATTCTAATCCCAGAATTTTTTCAAAGGAAGGTAGCCTCCTTCCTGCCTTGCCCCTCCTGGGAGCATCCTTCTCAGCTGCAAGCCTTTCTTTCCTCTCCCCTCCCAGCCCTGACCCTGTGCGCCCCCACTCCGCAGGACATCTGCTCTTACTGCCCGCTTCCCGAAGAGATGTTTCCCAATGGCCTAATCTGATCTTGGCCTTGAAGAGTCTGCCTCAGAAATTTAGGGGCCATATATGTCACCCAAAGTGCACATAAAGTGTGAGCCTCTCAGGACCTTCAGACGCTAAGGTTAATTTTTGGTTTGAGGGACTTCGGTCAAGGTTCCATTCATAATCCTCACTTGCTTGTCCCCCAAGTTTTTCTTAGGAATCTTTGCAAACCTGGATTCATTACACAACTTCTGGACTTCAGCTAAGCTACCAGGTGCCTGTCCCACCAATGGGGTAGATGATAGGGGGATCGTCATCTAATTTGTTAGGTAAAAACCAGTGAAACCAGAAGCAGGGGTGAGAACACTGTACTAAGTCAACTCTGGTAGCAGCGCCATTTTAAGAACAGAAGTCATCAGACCATGGAAGTGGATCATTAATAGGCCCTTCTCCCCGAAACCAATGCCTTAGTAATGCCAACTGTAAATGTAATGTTGAAATTCTTCTTTGTCACAAAGTACTCTTCTTAGTCAAATATAGCTGTTTTTATTTGATTAAGATTCTTGATATGTAAGAAAAAAAATCTTTCATGTTCCATTATGTAAGTCTATTTCGCATTTTTATTTTGGTTATTCTGCTTCTTACTGTCTTGTGAGGAGTGGCATGTCATCTATTCTCCTTGAGGAGATTGAAGGGATATTAGAAATATAATTTTTGTGTACAAAATGATCATTGTCTCCAGCAAGTGAGATGCAGGAAGAGGGCACTTAAGCATCTGAAAACAGACACTATTTGCATCAATTGAGCCCCATAAATTCACTGCTTTATCATCACAGTGAGTTGGCCATTTATTTAGGTGTATGATAACCTTGTGGTAGTCTTTAGATATACTTAATCAGAAGTCAATGACAGTATGATACGGATTGTACAACGGTTCTTGATGGCCTATCTCTTTCTTGATTCTAGTTTGTTCTTCTTAGGAGCTATTTAGGACTGTAGGGAAAAATGATCTGGACCAGCTTGAGAATAGGGTCAATGCAGTAAGTGACAAGGCTGATGCTGGGTTTGTGTTGCATTTCTTCTGAGCCTTTTAAAATACTCAATACGTTGTTATTTCATTTTGAATGTAACTCTTAAATTTTGGTTTTGAAAAAAAGAAATGGAAGGCCCAAGCCAAAAAAGTTGTGTTCTTTCCTTTTCTTTTTGTCTATGTATTTTCCTAAAAGTATCATGTGATTCTTAAAACTTGTCTACCAATATTGTATCTTTTCAGTAGGGGGAGTTTACTATGACACTAAGTGTGTCCTATATGAATCTTTCTCTGTCTTTTAAAGGTTTCCTTCAAACTACTGCTGAGGAGTTTTGCTTTCATTATGCAAGAAAAGACGGCGGGTTGTGCTTTCCGGATTTTCCAAGAAAACAAATTAGAGGGCCAGCCTCTAACTACTTGGACCAGATGGAAGAATATGACAAAGTGGAAGAGATCAGCAGGTTCATAAAGATAAATGCTCTTTAACTGTTTAAAAAGCCCAACTGACAAGTCTTGTGATTTTGACAATGAATCCACTGTGCTCTGTCCAGCAGCTCTGTCCTCCAAATGTCTTTCTCTTTTCCTTTTTGATCGTTTGTTTCTCTACAATCACATTAGCTTAAATGCTTTTAATTCGTGTCTACTAATCTTCTCTTATGAGCTTGGCTTCTCTATGATTCATGTGAATTTTATGAGTATCGTTTTAAACTTGAATTTTATAATTGTTGTTAGCTTAGTGCTATGGAAATATTCGGCATAATTATTATTAGCGAATCAGAGTTTTATAAATAGATCTTAGAACTTTCTCTCCGAGTGCCTTTCAGTAAGATTTAATGATTGGGAGTAAAGCTAATTTTAATTATAGTCACTGAAAAGTGAGGTGAGCTCAGGAAACTTTAAAATACATACCTGTTTTGATTCTCTCTTTTACTTTCTGCCAGAAGGCTGCTTTGTTTGCTTCCATTGAAATGAATTTAAAAGAATCACTTGAGTCATAATGTGACCTGAGGTTCGCAGCGCTTCATGGTCCCAAAGCCATTGATTCTGGGCAAATGTATTTAGAGAAAGATTCCCAGTACGTCCCTTGCCTCCTTCATCCCAAGCTTACTGGTTTTCTTTAATTTTGTTTAGAAAGCACAAACACAACTGCTTCTGTGCTCAGGAGGTTATAAGTGGATTGCGCCAGCCCATTGGGGCCGTGCACAGCGGGGATGGCTCACACCGGCTCTTCATTCTGGAAAAGGAGGGGTTCGTGAAGATACTCACCCCTGAAGGAGAAATTTTCAAGGAGCCTTATTTGGACATTCACAAACTTGTTCAAAGTGGAATAAAGGTTGGCTTTTTAAATTTTATTTATCTTTGCTCTGGCCATGTTGATTTTATTCTAGTGTTATCCTCCCTGAAGGTATTTGTAATAAATCAAAGGCTACTTAAGGAGACGACATAAGGGAACAGTAATTCTGGCAACTGCATTGAGACAGTGACATTGACTTTTTAATGCTATTTGGTGACTATGACGCAGGGCAATCCGATTGATGTTTTGACGTTTCCCTTGTGTAATTTACACATTTAGTTCTTTGTTTTAGAAAATGTTTGTTTAAATGTTTTTTAACAGGTATTCTACTTAGAATTGTGTCTCGGCATTTGCTAGTGAAAACAGGTTTTTGGGTTATTTTGGCAATTGCGAATTATTCTCTCATCGCATGGGGTTTTCAGTCTATGTCATAAAAACTGTTACTTCTACTGGGCCTTCCTTGTACTGTACAGTGTTTTCAAGGTAAGTCAAACACTTATCTATAACTAGCCCTCTTTATGCTCTATAAGAACATCTATTGCCTTTCCACTTCTCCAAGTTGGGGTCTCGTGTTAAATAACCCCATAGGTTTGTAGATAAAATCGGCAAATCTGTTTCATGAGAGCACACAGTTCAGTACTGACTGGGCTATTACAGCAAAGAGCAGTGTTTGAAAATTCAGACCTGGTGGGTGACTCCCCGCTGTTTTAGCATGAAGCAAAGTAAGCGTGTGATTTGGGAAGAATTGGCTATCCTTTTCATTTCTTCCCTAGAAAAAAATAAAGGCAGGATTTGCACTCTTCCATCCATGTTGAAGTCAAGCCTTTGCTTTGATGAGCTCTACTCAAAGGCAAGAACCTCAAAAGCAAGTCATTCAGAAAAAACATAGGTGCGTTCCTGATCTCTATTTAGTGGCTACCTTGTACATCCATTAGGAAGAGTCGGTGAGAGCTCAGGGATTGCCATCGGAGTGGGTTCGGCCAACTTCCCGCCCTTGTGACTGTGACTACAGGAGAGACGTGCCTTGGGACATGTGGGTCCTTAAGGAAAAGACATTGGCACCCAGGCATCGATGACTAGGAAAAAGCCATTGAACTCAGTAGTTCCAACTTTTTTCCAGTAAAACTTCATTAGAATTCACAGCAAATGATCAGTAGTCTCTTAAAATGAAGCGTTAGTGATTAGTGATTTGCACATCAGATGCCAATAAATTCATTCTGCAGTGTGTTCCAATAACTCACCAACCCTGGGGCCCAGTGAGCGAAGCAGAGATGTGGCAGCAGTGAATCTGCTCGCTGCAGGACATTTTCCTAACGATGAAAGTTAAAAACACTTTCTCTAAAAGAAAAAAATGGGTAAAGTATTTTTAAAAGTCTGTCACCTACAACCTCATCCATGAAACAGTATCACTATTAGCGTTCTGGTATACTTTATTCCTTTTTTTTTTTTAAGATTTATTTATTTATGCATACAAGCTGGGGCACACGCCAGAGGCGTGGGGCAGCAAAAGGGTTCACCAGAGACAGAGTGGGGAGCAGAACAGGCAGATGGATGGAAATACACTGCTGAGGGGAGCAGCGGGCGAGGCAGGAGAGGTCTGCTGTGCCATGTGGGACTCTCACAGACTGGGCGTCGAACTCGTGTCGCCACTGCCTACCGCTCCACAGCGCAGCGCATAACCGCTGCGCCACCAGGGAGGCCCCTTTCTTCTGGTTTTCATATTAAAATTAAGTGAATATTTCCTGACTCTAAAGGAAATACGGCCCCCTATTAACAAATGTGGAAACACACAGGAAGAACATACTAGGCTTTCTCCTAAGCAGCTTTAAAATAAATTCAAAGTCAAACCATCTATATATGTTCAGCCTTCTTATCCCACCTAACAGTATGACTTGAGTATGTTCCCAGATTTGGAAACTTTTCCCCAAAGCTGAGTTTTTATCTCCTTTGGGTGTTCCATTTACTTATTATGAGACATTGTGATGATTCCATCACTTTTTCTTTACTATCATAAATAATGTTATTTCTCATTCTCGTACACGTTCTGTCACCTGGTCCTTGGTATTCATTCACCAACAGAGCATTATTGAACTTAAGAGCATACACCATGAGCATACACAGCACCAACGTGCTCTAAAGTATAATGTTTTCAAGTACTTGAAAGAATAATATATAGTTTTCAAATATCTTTTGAATTAAAAAATATTAATATTAAAAAGATATGTATGATAAAATACACCTGTAAGAAAGGGATTTAGATTATTAGAAAATTTTGTTATGAAAGTGGGAAACTGGTGTTTCTGTTCTACTTCAGTTGAAAGAATGTCTTCCTTTTAATTGGGCTTACTTTAGAGTCCCTTGGTTTCTATGTATGCCCATTCATTGGGATACTAAACAAAAGTTCATCTCCTCTGGCACTTCATTGTGTGATAAAATCATATGAACCAGGTTATAACTGCTGGGTATGTGTTCTGTACATATTCAGGAATTTTCCAGAACCCCCTTTGGCCCTCCTTTGCTAGGAGAGTTCCAGGACTTCTGGCCCAGAAGTCCTTCATAATCCATTATTCTACATATGTAGAATCCATAACATGACACGTTAAAATGCAATATATTGCATCCCTTCAGTATTTATTATCCCCATGATGTCAGTAAGATAGGAATATTTGAGTTTGTACAGTATAGTGAATAATAAGACCACATCTTTATCAGCTAAGAAGGTTATGCTACAGATGGCCTTTCTCTTAATGCCCATGGAACTCCCATGAGAAGCCAAATGTTAGAAGATGCTACTGTTGGCATGGGGCCAACACATTCAAGTGCTGAACACACCACTGAATTTTGTGGTAGACTACTCAGAGATTTCTGTAAGTCCTGTAGGGAAAATATTTCACAGTAGTTTTTTTCAGGCTTCTTTAGATACAAGTAGTGTGTTCATGGCAGTATTTTATGTTTGTGAACAACATTTTACATAAATAATGCAAATTAGAATTTCCATAAACCATTGTATCTATCACTTCTCTATTCTTTTAGTTTTAAGATCCAAAGACAGCTTGGAGCTGCCTTAACAAGCTAAGCTACAGACTGCAATACTCAGACCACAGACTTAATGATGTACTCGCAACCCAAATTTCATATGTTGACATGAAAACAAGACAAACCACAGTGGAGACTTGCCCATGACATTAATTAATGACCAGTAGGAGTATAATTAAATCAGGCATACAGAGGAATTCCTGGTTACAACAGTTTCTAAAAGCTAATGCTGGCTGTAAGGGAAACTGGATTCCTTTTCTGCTAATTGTCAGTTAAGAATTGACAGTGATTGGTCAGTTCTTGGTTGGTCTCCTTAAACCTCTATCAGCTCTGATCTTTCAAGACATCAGCAAAGAATCCATCATACAGGAAACCTGGATACCTTCCCTCAGTGGGTCTGGACGGAAGCTTGCATATGATGTCTTGTTATTAAACACCCAGATGGTACAGCTTGTATTTATAGAGTCCAGCATGCTAACTATCTACATTTCACTGGGCAAAAGTGATGTACAAAATTGCAAAGCACAAGCTACAGAACTGATTTCTTTTTGTTAAAGCAAATGACATGTGGACTTGGATTAATGAAATAAATGCTATGCCATATGAATTTCAACTGTCACTTCATTTAAGAAGAGTTGATTCCAACCTAGAGGATGGATTATATACTTGACAATTTTATAATTACGAAATTATGAAATTGCCAAGCAAAGAGTGAATCAGATATGTTTTAAAAATTGATAGTGATTTCATAGATCTTTGGTGACAGGGCACTGTAGGAGCTAACCGCTAATAGTGACACTGTGAAGAATGGCCTAGTGTCCAACTGATGAGCAAACTTGAACATCTTCATTGTGGGGGAGGGGAGAAGGGAAGAGCACAGGAAAACGTGTGTATTGGTTTTTGCTGTTGCTATTGCTGTTTTATCCCAACGGGGAAAATTATAAAAATTTATAGTATCTCCAAGGAGAAAAACTTCTTGAAGAAACTGGCAATTTGTAATCTTTAAGCATATATGTGAATTTTGAATCAAAACTTCTGGCAAATGTTAGAACCAACTCCATTTGTCTGAAGCCCTTGAGGACTGACAGACTGGTGGTTCTCAAGAGGACTGCACAGTATAGTACCTAGAACCTTTCCAAAATGCCATTGCCTCAGTTGATCAGAATATCTGGGGTGGGAACCCAGTATTTTCAAAGCTTTCTGGGGGATTTCAATATGTAACCAATGGGAGAACCACTCGCCCTGATGGAGCAGGGCCCCCGGGGCACTTCCACGGTTCCCCTGCCCAGTCTCTGCTCAGGTCCTTTAAATGAAATGACCACTGGGAGCAGGTGGTTGGACACCAGGTGTTATTTGTCTTGTAGCTTTTGCCATTGTCTTAGCCGCCACACATCACCTGTCCACTCTGAGTCATATGTTAACTCTGGCAGCATATAAGCTTCTTGATAGAATGTTTATTTTTTTCTAACGCTATTTAAAAACCTCAACAATTCTAACTGACCAACTTTACCTACTAAGGTTTGCCTACTTGGGTTCCTTTTTGGAATCTAGTGCTCAGCAAATTGACAAAGTGGTACTGTTCCTGGACCTAAAAGAAGGAGTTGGCTATGAGAGCTACAAACCCTTGTGAAAAATGGCAAGGACCCCAAAAGCCCCTTTAAGTGTGATTTTTACCAGACTCCCCCGCTGACCTAGCATCTGAAAGTCAGCCCCAGCTTTGGTGCACCTATGAGACCTGCAAGCACCAGTCTCTGCCACTCTACTCTCATGTGCTCCCAGGTGCTTCCAGTACCGGGGGAGGGATGGAGTGGTGGCAGCCAGCAGGCAGCAAAGCCGAACGTCTTGTCCTTCACTGGGACAAGTGCACCTGGACTCCTGTCCTCTCGTCAGCCTGGCCCCTCACTTCAAAGCTGCTTTTGGAAGCAGTCCTTTTACCAGGGGAGGAGAAGCCAGAAGGCTGAAAGCTGCTGTTTGTCTGGTGACTGAGTCCATTGACGTGGGCTCTTGAGACACAGTGGCCGGGCCCCAGGAGCCAGAGAGTATGTGGGGGTGCACGGGGCCAGCCCCAGAAGGGCAGCCTCCGACTTTGCTCACTTGTAAATCACATGCAGGGCTATGAGCGCTGAAGTGTCCTGAAGCCCCAGCCCTCATCCCTATCGGGTGGGTGTCCTACTTTCCTGAAGTCTGTCCTAGTCCTAACTGAACATTCACGTGCTCCTCAGTCATTCACTCACATTCTCCTGGCAGCCTGTGAAATGTTAGTGTATTTTTGTTCGAGCGAAATGAGTCAGAGCAGAAGTGAAAAGCAATTTACTTTTCAAAAGCAACACTGGAAACCTAGCACGCACACATGCGTATGGCGATAAATGGGCCGTGTGTCTGTTGCTTCCCAAGCTAGTCAGTTAACTTTCTATCACTCTGAGAGTGGATGCATTTAATGGTTACTTCTACCACTATACCAATTCTCTTTTAGATCAGGTTTAATGACATCTAAAGTAGTCATTTGATAGGTTCAAAACTTCAAAAATATGATTATACAAAAACATTCCAGAATGCTTTTTTTCCCCCAGCTAGAGCATGCTTAAATGCAGATTCTACATTCAGGTTAGAAGAAAGCATTGGTCCAGTTGAAAGAATGCAATAAAATATATTTGGCAAATATCACAATAGAAGAACCACCATTTTAAAAGTTATTAAGCCTCATCTAAAAATGAATTGCTAGAATGGTGGAAAGAACCTTAAATACATTTATTCTAAAAGCGAAGGAAAGTGAATCAAATAGTCTTCCCCTAAATAAAAAATTTTAAACACCTTCTCTTTTAATAGTTTAAAAATCTGGTTCCAAATCAGTAAGTTAAAAATAAACAAAATGTA
Source organism: Scalopus aquaticus (assembly GCA_004024925.1). NCBI lineage: Eukaryota > Metazoa > Chordata > Mammalia > Eulipotyphla > Talpidae > Scalopus > Scalopus aquaticus. The sequence continues at coordinate 90,455 of PVIJ01000883.1, forward strand.
AATCTGAAAGTAAAATTTTAGCTGCAGTCATTTTATATATATGTGTGTGTGTATATCTTGGTAATTATGGTATGGTATTAAACCATATTTTATTGAGTGTTGCTGACACTCTACATCAACATGGCCCGCACTCTATGAAATTCATCTTGTTTTCGATTTTTAAATAATTTTAACCTCATTTTAAATCTACTATGAATGTCCACAGAAAAAATATTTTTTTGTAAACCAAAAAGACCCCTCAGTGATAGGAAATAATCTCAGTGTCACTTTCTGTTTGGTGTGGTTAGTTTTCATTTCTGGTGTTCTAGTTTCTCTCTGTTGGCATTTGCAATTCCATCGATAACGTGCTTCAAGAACTATAAATGCATATGGGCCACGTGTGTGACATGTGCCAGTTTCAGCCATGAATCTACAAGTTGTTTTCCATTCTGTATCATATTTTCTGTTGAAGTGGGGCCGGAGGGGCACAGGCAAGGTCCCTCCGGTTGAAGACAGAAAGAGCTGCACCCTCCCACATTTTTGGTCCCATAAGCTGAGGTGAAGAAAGTTTTTACATGAATGTCTTTATATTCAAAAGGCAGAGAAACTAGAGCCTGTCCATCTCAAAGTCCTGTGATAATCACTTACAACATGGTGAAAAAACAAGAAATCTTACACTAGAGAAGGTGCTCGCCTGACGTGGCCGCCCCCTTGCACTACTTCTGACTAGAAAGAGAAAAGAGAAGCCCTATTGGTGAGCCGAGGCGACACTGCTTTCCAGGGGCTGGATTATCTAATGACGAGAATAAAAGGCACCTCTCTGTGTGGTGGAAAGCAGCCTAGCACCCTTTTAGAGCCAGTCAGTGGCTTTTCTTTCTCAAGACCACAAGCTGGGTTGTTAGGACACCCTGGTCTTCCTTCTTAGTAATCATACCCACCACTATGAGTAAGCCGTGCTAAGCTATTCCACAGAGATCTCTGTGATCCTTACAGTAACCTGGGAGGCAGGTATGAAAGCCCCATTTCACAGAAGCTAAGTAAACCCCCTAAACTTACCCTCATCCGAGGCCACACTTTCTACCTCAGTGCTCTCTGTTGGAGGCTTCTCATAGCAGCTCTACATAGCAGGCCAGGTTAAGGGGTATGTGCAAAAAACACATTGGCAACAGTTGGTTATTAGCATGGTAGTTCTGGCTGGCAAGACAGTGGAGGGCTGAAGGCCTACATCTAGAGTCAAGCCTGAGAACTTGGGTTCTTGGCTGCACTGATAGCAGGCCTGTCCACCCAGGCCAGTCAGTGACTCTGTCTAGGCTTAGAGATAACAAAGATCACACATAACGCTCTGTTTGGATGGTACGTGAATCTGGTGTGTTTGGTGAGCCTCGGCTGTTCTCATCTCTCATGCTAATGTGAAGGGCCTTGGTGGGTGGGGGGTATGCCCAGCCCCTCAGAATGATCCCTAAGCACCACGAGTCAATGGGAGCACAGTTCACAGGTACTGAACAGCCCCCTTAATCTGGGATTGCATGAGGATTGGTGGAAATCCCGTAAGAGTGTTAGCGTCTGCACCAAAATTCTATGACATTGCCATGGAAACAAAGTTGTATTGATGTGCAGAGGAGCGCTGTGTTTCATTGCAAAAGATAAAGTAGAAGATAATTTTATAGAAATGTGGAACTAGAGGAAGAAGCACCTTCTTATTGACAGCACCCCCTTTTGGCGTGAGGTACGCGGCATTGCTAGCCAGTCCTGTCTTGCTCAGAGCCCAGCACAGGCCTGAGCTCCAAGCAGCTGACCCAAGTGTGGGCAGCGACCTTTCATCAGAACTTCCTTGCTTTCATAGTAGTTTTTCTCAACCAGGATATTCTAGTAATATAGGTCTTTTTGTGTGTTTACTTTGGAACCTGGCTCATGTCAATCTGCCACAGAGTTAATACATTGTAGGATTTGCAAAGGAAATATCCTGGAACTGAAAACAAAGAAGGCACATACTTTTGCCACAAGCAACTATTGCTTGGAGCACAGATTTAGAATCCTGGGATTTGGGAAGGAAGCAATTGGGCAAACTTGCTGTCACTGACTTGTAAGGTCACAATACAGAAAGTGTGTTTCCCAACACATTTTATGTTCAGTAAAATGCACCATGAAGTCAGGGAAGAGAGAACTTTAAGGGATGATTTCAAAATTAAGTAACAGTAACAGTGAACATCAATTATTGATGAAACGAGCTGGCGATCAGGGGCAAGAGAATATACATCAACGGAAAGATCTTAACTGCCTCCCTGGTAGACACTTTGCTGTCACATTAACTCAGTGTTTGATTGGGAGTTTCCCACATCGCCCAGCATGCTGCTCTCTGGCTTGGGCCTCCCTTTCTAGGGCCAATATCAGGAGCATGTTTATAATGGCATTTTGTTTTTAACAAACTTCTTTACATCTATATTTATATAATAGGTTTAAGTAGCCCATATATGATATGTATATGCAATAAATGTGTTATCAATTACTCCTGTGCTTCTTAACGTGTTTGTCAGCATTTAGTTATTTTTGTCTGTAAAGTCTGAGATCGTGTTGAACTATCAGAGTGTCAAGGTCATCACAAACTGGGAGCCTGTTTCAAGTGTTTTTAAAGCTGGATCACTGCCTAAAATTTATAACCAACTTTAGACTTTTCAGTTCAAATATACCTTGAAAAATAAGGTGCTAGCTATTGGCACCATTCTGTAATGTGTTATAATGAGAAAGGCTTGAGAAAATCTTTTTTTAAGTTATCTTTCAATCTGAATGTGACTTTGAGATGCCAGATGATGCTTCCTATTGTCTCATGGTTCTCAGGAATTGTCATCAGAAGGGAGGTAAAATTTGAATCCCTCACTGGTAAATTCCCTCCCTACTCCTTTTGAGTGTGCCATCTATCATCTTGTCCTAAGTTCATTCACTCACTCATTTAAAAATAGTGTGCTTTGCTTTCCACAGGCCTAAACTTCAACTCACAGAATATCTGTGAAAGATAATTTTTTAGCATCAAAGATGTGCTAATTACTCCACCATACATACCTGAGAGAAGACAAGAACAAAAAAGAAGTGAGGGAATTTGGTCTAAATCTAGCAAAACTAATTCCCTCATTGCTAGTAGTTTAAGTCATTTTTAGATCATTTATCCTGATGGTAGTACTGAACCCAATAAACTGAAGCTAAAATAACATAACACATTGTGACAAAGGAAGTTAAAGATTTAGATATGGCCACAAACTTCTTGAGAAAAAAACTTTCAAAATACTAAAATATTGAGGATTCTGGCTTTCTCTTTAAGAGTAGCTGAATACTTTACCTTTTTTTTTTTTTAATATTAATGAGCTGTGTCTAAACCAGCCTCTTCTTCTAGAGCACCTTTGATCCAAATGGATCACAGACTTAAATAAAATGACATTTATCCTGGATTCTTTTGAGTTAGTGGAAACACATCTGCTCTAGAACCCTTGGCCAACAGTGAAACTGTTCAGAATTCCTTGAAATAAAAGACAAGACTGTACAAAGGACGAATAGAAGATGCATGGGGTTGGGGGTGGGAGGGTGGGGTGGAGAAAAAGGAAGGCAGTACTCTTAAGAGCAGAAAAAGATAACCGAATTGAACGCCTGCAGATTTCTTAGCCTTTCTACGAGAGTTGGTAAGGAGGCTCCCACAGCGCATGCTTCTCTGTGGGTGGATATGACACACCTGTTCAGGAAAAGTGACCCGAATTCCCTCCACACACGGGTCACCAAACATCTGTCATAACTTATCAGTGACTGGCCTCAACTGGCCTCCAGCCGGTGACCTAAGGTTGAAAACACCACGTAGCTCCTTCTTCTCTCGCCAACTCTGGGGTAGAAACAGAAGCCATGCACGCTCCTATTTAAATCTCCAGGGCTTTGGAAGGTCACACTGACCCCGTGATATTAATAATGTATTTATGCCTGGAGTTCCCATACACTTCCCCCGGCGCTGCCCTTAGGACTTGTGCTTGCATAATGTGGCTAGTGCTGAAAAGATGTACCCAGTCGCTGGCATAGCCTGGTCGTTGCAGTCTAAAGATAATGTCTCCTTGGCCAAGGAAAGGACTGTGTATATGGGCGTGTTTTAATTTTTTTTCACTTTGATTAAATGTCGAACAGATAAAATTTCAGCACAAACAACAAAAAGTCATGGCTGACTGAAGGAGCTTCTTCCTTTGTCGATAGTTATCAGAGAGGTACTACTAAAGGGAACTTTCGGTGACGGCTAGTGTGTCACACGCTGTCACAGCCTCAGCTGGGCCGTGTGAGGTCGAGCCCTGGGGGCCAGAGCTTCCGTCTCCCTCGGGACCACCCGCGCCACAACCTCGCCAGTGGAGTGAGGCTTAGCAGTTTGCCTCAACCTCCGGGATCTTGGCAGCCGCATCGTGAAGCCAGAGGACAAAGCTAACTAAGATAATAAGGGTAACTTCGGTCTTTTCTAGCGCTAAAACTCCGTGAAATGGAAAATTCTATTCTCTGGACTAGAATTCCTAGAGATTCATGGGGGAGAGAGCATTCCCCAGCGCAGGCGCAGGGCGCTCAGATTGGGGGCTTCCTTCCTCCTGTAAGAGCAGCTAGTGTCTCCCGGCGCAGCCCACCGGCCCCCACCCCAGTCACAGAGAGGTGCTCCAGCTAACCACGCGGAAGCTGCCTAGCTGGATGCAAGGCGGCTGCAGGTTCTGTTAGGTGGGACCGGGTCTCCGGGTCTTGAGGGTGTAGCACCCCAGGGTGGTGCGTTTTCAAACCTAGGCTGGAAAGTGAAGGGGTACCTGACCTTGAGGCAGGGGAGCGCAGCGTGCAGGGGAGGAGACCAGGGCGGAGCTGAGTGAGAGAAGAGCACTGGGTCCCAGAGTTGAGCTTCTGGTGTTGGCTTGGGGGTGGGAGTGGAGGTGGGGAGCAGGGCTAAGAAGGGTGGGCAGACTGCCCGATGGGGTCTTGGCGTTTACTCCGAGTGAAGTGGGGACTCACTGGAGGATCTTGAACAGAAGAGTGACGTGATCTGAGTTAAACTTTTTAAACATGCTGGGCAGTGGCGTGTTGAGCACAGACTAGCAGGCCAGGAGGTTGTGAGTGGACTGAAGGTAGGACAGAGGCACCTGCGGCCCGCTCTGTTGCGGGCTTTGTGGGAGACCCTTGTTGATTGTTCCAGCCTCAGCTCTTCATCCATAAAACGGGAGGCTCCAGAACAATCAAGGTTCCTTTCACTTCCAACCTTCAGCGGGTCAGTAAATATTGGCTAAATATTTAGAAATGGACCCTGTTCAATGTAAGCAGTATTTACTGAATTTATACCTTCTTTCCCATAGTTCAAAGTGCAAAATTTGAAACTCATTATATTAGCAACTAGGTTATTAATGGGTTCTGGTAAAAAGTTGTAAGTTGCAAGAAAATATCACAGTAGTTTTATATATAAAGAGGAAGGCTCCCTCCATGCCACAGCTGTAGGAACACAGTAGCCATCAATCTGTACACATACACACACACTCTCTTTTCCTCTTGGGAAATGCACATTTAAATAGAGGAAATATGCTTATTTTTTAATATACTTATAACTAGATTTAGCATATTAAAAGTCAAAATCTAGGTATCTTGACGCCAGAGAAAATAAAATAACAATGGAATATAAAGGTGTGACCTTCAAATAAGAAAGACACACAAATGTTGTTGGGAATTTCTCACTGTTTAGACTATAAAATATTGGCCTTACTTATAAAGTACCTATAAGTCACTCTCAACAGTAAAACACGCCCAGCTATCCTCAGTGAGTTTCCTCTTTGTTATTGACAATTGAACCTCCTTTATCTAATCAATCTTTCAAGCTGGGCTGTAAATTAAACTGGCAAAAAAAAAAAAAAAAAAGGAAAGAAAAAAACAATTATCTCCTTTTCTACCTGCATGTGAATGGACAAAAGTTAATTTGCTTGTGGATGGAGTAAGCTAGATGTGAAAAATTGAAAAGGAGAGAGGGTAAGGCTTGATCATTTTGCTTGCACATGTAAGGATTTCAATGCTCTGTTTCCTTGAGAGAAATCCCATGGTGCCAATTAACCTAACTTATTCCAAAACAATTCTCTATTTGGAAAGAATAATTTTCATTGTGGGTGTTCCTTGAAATTGTATGCCTCATCCCCTGTTATTACTGAGATGTGTGCTGTGCAATTGAAAGTAGCAGCCTCGTTCCATGCACTGTATAGAGCAGGGCTGCCCCCCCACAATGTCACATAATCTGTTTTTATTTTGCTCAGTGCACTCATATTTTTTAGTGATTTTTTTTTAAATGTGCAAAAGCTGCCTCAACCTAATATTAAGCTAAACATTTCAGGTCAAAATTATCAGAAACATTAAAAGCAGGAGATTTGTTTTAATCAGGAAATAGCTTTTCTTGCAAAACTTTGAAAAGAAGTCAACCCTCATGGCTTGGTTTAAACAGCATCTTCATTTTTCTTTGAAATAATGTGAATGTGTTTTTTTTTCTTCCCCCTCCAGTGGGAGAAAAGAACTGGACTAGAAAAGATTGAAAAGGATTTAACTAACTTGGTAAATGCAGTCTCCACTTTATTAGACTGTGTTGTCTATTTGGATTTCTGGAGTACTTTTTTAAAACCTAATAAATCAATTAACCAATATTCATTCTAAGATTTAATTTGGTGAATAGAAAATATGTGCTTTTCATCAGGCACACATCTTTTTTAAGTCTGAAACCACCACACACAAAGAATTTAATTCTGACAGACATTTGTTCTCAGCATAAATTCTTTAGAGCCAATCGTTGTCCCCACTTAATCATGCTTCTTAAAAGTGAATTCCAGAAGACTTGAGGCCCCAAATGACCTCTGGTAAGGTGAGTTGTCAGTAAATTACTTTTATGATGTGTCCTAGGGAAGCAGATCTGCTAGAAACTTGGTGGGAAGCTGGCCCCTCCTGCCTGCAGGGGGATGACCTTTAACTTTATCCGACCTTTGCATTTCTGATTCTAAATTTCTGAGAGGCATTGAGTCATGTGACTGGGTGTCATATTCAAAGAGGGACCCCCTCCTGCGCCCAGAAGATAGTGCTAACCTCACACGTGCTGTGAAACTTCCAGATGAAGCATGCCAGCTTTTATTTCTATAATATAATTTTAAATACCAAATATTGAATGAGTGGAAATGTAAAGGAGTGTAAAACTGATTCAAAGTTATGAATGCCTGGGGTGACATACAGAAAATGTAATACCTGTAACTTTGCTAATTTGAATTTACCATGGCATTTGAAAAGTTATGAGTCATTAAAAATGAATGAAGATATTGCATCAGAATCCACTAATTTTTTCATGAAATATTTAGGAAAACAAGTCCTGTCAATTTTTGTGTTGTTTCTATTAGGGGTAGCTTTCATGGTGCTTTTTGAGGGTGACATACATCAAAATTATCAAACATAGGAGCTTAGGTTTGGTTTTGTGAAAAGAAATATACCCTTATTTGGCTATGTCACACTGAAAGCTTTGGGAAGTAATGCTTTCTTTAGAGGATTAAGTTTCACTAATGATCAGGGCATATCGTAGGTGGACCCAGATGTCTGTATTAGTTTCATGAATGTCTAATTTTTCTTCTTTTCCTGTTAGCTTTGGATGACATCAAATGAGCCAGTATTTTTAATTCTTTGCTAAAGAAAAGTATTCCATTACTCAGTTTTGTTGTTTGTAAGAGGGTTATATGCTTTAAAAATAAGTATGTAGTACATGTATACATATACATTTGTAATTCACATTATATGTACACATAGTATTCAGGACTATTATAATATAGATATACACATATAATAGAACATTGTGACTGATGAACTATTACTCAAGATAAACTTTTCCAAAATATTACACACCTAATTTTTAATCAGGCAGTGTTTAGGTACTGAAATGCACAGACCAAATGTAGAGTATTTCTATAATCTCTTTGATTTATATTTCAGATTGTAGTATAAGCAAAGCCAGGCAATCTAAGCTTTGCATTTGATAGCAACCCTTTGAGGAGATCAGCCATAGGCAGTTGTAGAAGTGATTAGTGTAACTTCAGTAATTTTTTAGTGGGAAAGGAAAGAAATCAGCAAATTCTTTCCTATAAACCAAAGGTTCTGGCTCAAGAGCATATATAAACAAGATGTAAGTTTTAAATATAGCTTAATTGCCACCCAGGAGAGAAACTCAGTGGTAAAAGAGCCGTCGACACAGAGCGAATCTTTAACGGATGGGGGAAGACAGCAAGTTGGGGGCCCTGATGTGAGGGGTTCATGGTCGTGTGCCTCAAAAATTCAGCAGAGAACATGCTTCCTCCCTCTCCCCAAATCATCTATCTTTGGATGTAGGAGACATAATAGTAAAGCAGACTACAGAAATAACTCACTAATAACCCTCAGAAGATTTTCTATGAGAAAATGGCATTAAATTCACAGTTTTGAAGTGAATTTAGAAACAAGATAGGTTAAAATTTAATGAAATAAAACAAGTTAGGATAAAACAGATGGGATGTTAAGACGCTAACACTCAAATTGTCATGGGCTGTTTGCTTATTTTAATCCTACCAGAAGCACTTGTTGGTTACATATGCCTCGGCAGGCTAGGGTTGGGTCTTTTATTTGTGTGCTTGGTTCCATTTTGTTCGATTTCCTTATATCTGCATGAAGGTAGAGTGGTTTTAACCTTGATGGTTTCAACCACTGCAGCCTGTTCCACATTCTCACTCTCTGGAGCCTTGCGTTTAGATTACCACTCAGCATGGACCGGCAGACACATTCACATGTGTCAGGCACTGGGCCTCAACCCAAACACAGAGCACGGAGCGGAAAGGGTGGGAGGTAGAACCCCACAGGGAAATCCGAGTGCACCAGAAGAGGATAGAGGGGAGCAGGAAAAGCATCGGGGCTAGGAGCCCCTCGGGCCTAAGCCGGAGCAGAAACGGTGTGCTACCTGCCGACAGCAGTGTCCACACAACCGCCATCATCTGAGGACAGTGGTGCCTCTTACGGGGCATGAGCAGAAAAGCGCTTGTCATGAAGCAGGAGACCTCATGAAGGGGTTGGGATCAGGCTGGACATGTAGACTGAGGCAAGAGACAGTCCGCACAAAGGGTCTTCTACACTCAGCGGGGGCTTCTGCGTTTCTTTCCATGGGAGGCAGCAAGAACTGCTGCGTCTGGGCTTCCGGTGACTAGAAGGCTCTGTAGGCCCAGCGGGGCTTCTTCACATTGCTGTGACTGCCCTTCTTCCCCTCAGGGGGTTTTTGGGGCTTCTCCTTATCTGATGGGGAGGGCAGCTTAAGAACTGAATCCAAAAAGGTGAACTCTTGCCCTTTGTGACAACATGGATGGAGCTGAAGGGAAATAGGATGAGTGAGATAAGTCAGGAGAAGAACATAAAGGATGATTTCCTTTATGGAGAGAAATAAAACAAAGGGACGGACAAAGCTAAATCAAAACAAACCCTAGAAATAATCCTGCAGAAGTGAGGTGACCAGAGGGGGAGGTAGCATGGGTAGGAACAAAAGGGCAAGAGCACAGTGGCCGAGGGCAAAGGACTGCGGCGGCCTTGGGGGGCTGGGGCTGGGGTGGCGACACCCAGCGAGGTGTGAGCCCATTCCCCTAAATGGTGTATAGTGCTGTAATCCAATGTTACCTCAATTTAATAATAATAATAAAAGAACTGACTCCAGAAAGAACTGGGAAGCAAATGCAAGGGGGGTGGGGGGACATGAGCAAAAACAGAAAGTCGATTTAGACGGACTTAATCACAAAGCAAGAACAAACATCTCCCGGCCTTGCCTCCTCTGCGCAGGCTTGGCTCTCCCTGTTGGCTTCATTCTCGGGCACACTTCCTTCCTGTGGCACAGACGTGAGCAGCTCCAGGCTCACGCTCTAACCAGCTCAGCAAATCCAAAGGAACAAGAGCTGTGAGCGGCTTTTCCCTCAGGCTCCAACCAGCACGTCACCGCTGTGCGGCTCCCCACACCAGAGCACGCTCCGCCATGGCGGCTGGGCCTGGCTCCCGAGCCCATCTCTGTGCAGAGAGCAGCACAGTGCAGCACAGCGCTGAGCCCCAAAGGAATTTCAGAGGTTGTTCCCAAAAGTAGAGGGTGCAGACCAGGCAGTTGACACAACAAACAATCACTTCTCACTGGCAAATAAGGCTGATTCAAATCAAGTCCCAGGCCTCTAATATTTAATCCAGCCTTTCCCAGGCTCATTATTGGATTTTCCTCTGTGTCCTATTTTAGGGGTAGTCTAGGCTTTTAAAGCAACCCAACTAAAGGTTCCCATTGGTGTCATATACCCAACAGCGTGGTATTTTCTTAATGTTCACGTGATACTAGCCTCTGCTTATGTCCATGTTCAACTTTAAGAAACCTAGACCAAGAGGTGTACCTGGACGCCATCTGCCTCTAACTTAGGCTGAGGACGTGTTGCTGAACCAGTAGAAGTGTTGGGATCAAAACATCTGATTAATAACTTCTGGGTTGCAGAACACGACTCGGCTCCCACCCAAAGATAATGAGGCCTAGTGAGGAACATATCAGCGCAACCACTGTCCTTGTTTGAGGGGCTTTTGTAAAATTTCTATTTCAATTCCGTCCATGAATCCTATTTATTAGTGAGTAGCTATACATTTTTGCATGCAAACCTGTAAGAATACCAGGAATAGGTAGTAAATTGCTTCAAAGTGCTTAATTGAGGCTATGAAACATTTAACGATAAAGTTTCATATTTTCATAACATGTCATTTTGGAAAATTTTGCAGCCTCAGGCTCTGAGGTTCACGTTTTTCTTTCCCACGACGTACAGCTCCATCCTAGGCCTTTAATGAACCTGGGTACACAAGTATGACGTGTTTTAATTTGTCTTTAGTCATACTGTTGTGATTAATATGCTCCTAAGAGCAAATTTTGCTGTATTTTTCTTTTACACTTTGAATAGTCTCATGAGTCTGTTGGTAGACCTTTGCTAGGTACTTAAGATGCGTATTAAATCTGCTCTTGGTAATTGACATAAATGAAAGCAAGCGAAAGTTGAAAAAGCACAAATCCTGACTTGACCCAAAAACATGTGTGCTTTCATCTAGAACAGGAAAATCTTTCAATTAGTCATTTGTTTTCTCATCAGAAGCCTCTGTCACATTGAAACATGTTCTTCAAATCACTTCTAACTACATGCAGTAAGCATGCAAAAATAAAAACTTAATTTCTTTTTAAAGCAAAGAGCTGGCTTATGTTTTCTATGTCTGAGTCTTAAAGAGGAATAGTGTCCCTTCAATATAGGACAGACTTCTCTTTCTGCCGAAAAGCCTGCCTGCCTTCTCACTGTTTGCCCTCCTCAGCACACACTCTACTGCTGTCCGTCCTGTCCGGCCTTCTCAAAGCAACATTTGCTCCTGTAAGAGTTGAAATGACCTGACCCTTCTGCTTTATTTCACACCTGACCCCTTGTCACACTGTTCTTTGTGCCACTTGACTATGTCAAATGAAGGGGAGGCACTTTTCTTTGAAACTGGCTTTTCCCTGATGGAAGGTCAAGGTGGATTGTTAACTACAATGGTAATAAAACTACTTTCTATTTGCTCAAAAAGGAGATGGAGCTGTGGAATTCAGCTCAGAGGACGAATCTATTTCCTGAAGGTCTCTGTGTAGGAAGGTAGGGATTTCTTCCCTGTGTCCTGCCGATCTGCAAAAATACTGTGGTCGCTGCCAGGATGTGAGTGCAGGGTTGTTAGTCAGCCATTGATGGATTTGCTCACTGAGCTCCTGTTCGCTAAACTTCTAATTGAGCCAGAGGAAAGGGGGAGAAATCCAGAAGATCTGTGTCTATATGTTGCTAGATTGTAATGAATTCTTTATAGACAGTCACATAGAGATTTATAGTATTGAAATGAGAGAGGAGGAGGAAATAGGGCTTTTGTATTTGTGCCCCAGGGTGGTTCTCTACAGGCTCAACTGCTCCCCTTTATTTGTTCCTCTGTTTGCTAGGAGGCTGCCTCAGTGTTCCCAGTATTGACCTGCAGTCAACCAAAATGCATAAAATTTCCATTGAGCCAAAGCCAAGAATGGGGGTTTCTTATTAACTGAGTAATTTCATTCAGAATTTATAAGCTAGATGGTGAAAATTACCCAGTTTTCAAAAATATACATAAAAATGATGAAAAATGTAAAAACCACAAAAAGCACTATTCTCAGATGCACACTTTGAAATGCTATCATTTCCATGTCATCAATAGAAATAAATCAGGTTTGCCATGCCCCCACCGTCCTTCACGAAGCCTTTGGGACGAGATTAATGTTAGGATTCAGGGGTTTTCAGATTTACACTAAGCCAGTGTGGTCACATATTACATTTCACTTGCCAACCCCCCTGGGGTCTGAGGTAGTGCCTCACTCTTATACACACACACACACACACACACACACACACACACACACACACACACACACAATACACCCATGCAACACTGCAAGAACAACTCTGGAGACTGAATGAGATAAATAAAAACTACTTACTGAAAAGATTATGCACTGTTTCACAGCAGCTCAGGTTTAGTTCTGAGGGCAAAGAAATTTGCACTAAACTTATAAAAAAGCTCTTGCCTTTTGAATTTCAAAATAACCCCTAAAGAGGTGGGTCTCTTGCATCCAGCTCTGTTCCCATCCCATTCGTCTGCCAGTTAATTGACCTCAACTTGTCGGGCCAGAACTGGGAAAGCAAAATGAAGCAAAAATGGCTTCTGAACTTCAAAGAAAAGTGCTGTCACTAAGCATCATGTGCTTTAGTGATAAAATCATCAAGCCTTTCGAACTCTTAGGGACCTTTGGACTCATTTAACCCTGCTCGCTCATTCTCCATTGGAGGACACTAAAGCCTGGAGACGGAATCATTTGTCTGAGCCTGGTTAGCCACCCAGAGCCACGCTGACATTGAATTATATGTGAGATTAATCTTCATTACCTAACAAGGCTGATGTTTTGTTGTTACTTTTCCCAGAATGTGCCTTTTCTGAGTGACAGTGAAGAGTGGATTAGAAACATGGAGGCTATAGAGGACACTCCAGAGACTGATGTACTGAGAAGTGGAAACTGATCTAGGGTAGGAAGCGGCAGACGTGCAGGACTGAAAAAAGCCCCAGACCACAGCACACCCAGAAGGCTAGAGCAGCCCGCCCTCCCCTTGCTCAGAGACCCTCAGTCCAAGGAAATGCATTGTTTGTCTGTGAACACAAAACGAAGGTCTATGTGGAGACTAGTTAATCATTCTGGCTCAGATTTCCTTCTTTCAAAACATCCCCAAATATCACAGTAAAAAAAATAGAGAATTGCCTTCACTTCTCAATAATATTTCAATTCAATGAAATTCCTTAGGGGAAAAGAAAAGACACAAAACAGCAGCATGAGCTGTTGATGATCAGAGTTATTTTCAGGAAAACAATCTATGTGTGAAACGAAATTCAGACGAGATCTTTTTAAAAAGAAAGACACAAGTCATGGAGATGAAGTTAAAATGATATTTCCAAAAACAGGATTATGAAATGTATTTTCTGAAGACCATCAGTCAGTTTTTTATTAGTTCGATCTGTTAAAGTACAAATGTCCCTGAGAAAGCCGACTCTTACCCCTACCAGTTTTTTTAATTTAGTGAGCAAATTTTAGCTCTTTTCTCAAGTGCAGGTTTTGATGGGGAGATAGCTTGAGAATTTTGGGTTTTGGAGATGGAAAGAGAGCTCTAAGTCAAGAGAGAAAAAAGGCAAAACCTGAGAGGGAATGGCTGCTGAAAACAACTCTCTGGTTTTGTAATCTGGACCACATTAAAGTAGTAACTTCCAGAATCAAGCTCTATTGCCAGATCATAGGATTTTATGTTCTTGTTCAAGAATTTTGAAACCTTATTAATTTGTTTAGACAATTGACATGCAATCCAGTGCTCCTTGTTTCCTTCTTAAAATACAGAACCTTAGATCAGAGTAAATGGAGACAGAATATCTTCTCAATCTTGATCCTCACTTAGGATAAATGACCAGAACAAATGTTATTTACTTTATTCATCACTAATAAAGAAGAAATAAAGGATACGTATGACATTTACGAGGAATTTCTGAAAGTAAAAGTCGAGCCATGGTATAAAAAACAGAGTTGATTCATCTTTTTTGTTTGTTTGTTTCAGTAGTGTTAAAGAGTTAACAAAAGATCACTGCAGTTATAAAGGCTGGTTCCTGGAAATTGAATTTATGATTATAGTTAAATAATTGAATTTAAACTTTGTAATATATTACACCAACTGCTTCCACATATGTGGGTATTACAGAGCTTATGGACTAGACTAAAGTATACTTAAGACATACTATGTGGTAATGACTTAAATTAGTACTTGGCAAACTACAGACCAAATCTGGCTGGCAGCCTGTTTTTACAAATAAAGTTTTATTGGAACACAGCCACACCATTTGTCTATATATTATCTGTGGCTACTTTTGTGCTAAAACAGCAGAGTTGAGTCGTTACTATGTTGAGACTCTATGACCCATAAAACCTTAAATACCTACTGGGCCCTTTAAGAAAAAGTTCACAAATGCCACATGTAGGTAGTGAATTAGTTAGTCTCAATACATTCCCCTCTGAGAAGTTATTTTGCTTTAAATCTTTGACAACACTAGACAATCATTGATGAGATAATATTTTAGCAAAGTGAGGACTCTCTTGAAAAAGTTTGACTATTCTCTAAATGAACATTTTAATCCTGCATCAATGAATTGTAATGCTTTTGATGGCTTATACTTCCTGGAGCTATGAATGTTTTTTGGGACATCATAACATAGAACTATTTTTGAGAGTGCTACTAATGGGACAAGTGAGAAGAAGGTGGTATGGGTCCTCTTGATTGCATTTTGTAACTTGTAATAGTCAGTGACATGTAGGAATTACACTAGCCATTGGCACACATCGGCTTGTACACATATTTCAAATTAGCATTTTTCGACCCCGGGATTATACTGCGGCTCTCTGCCATTAACCAGGCAGCATTGTTTGTGTGTGACACTGACCTTCCGCAATACACAAAATAGCCCAGGAATCCTCTGTGAGTTTCAGCCTTTAGTGCAGCTCCCACAGCCTAACACTGGCATTATCCCACAAATCGGCCATTAGCTCGTGAAGGACAGAGTCCCCGCTGATGCCTCTCCCTGCACGACAGCCTTTGGTGCCACTGGCCCTGCAGATCTGTGGTTTTCATCAAAAAGTGTCCTGTCAGCATTTCCCTCCCCTGCCCACACTCAACAATGGAAGCACACGTTCAGGGGAGGGACACCAGCTCGTCTCTCCTCCAGGCAGGATTCTTACGAGGTGAAAGGAGAGTCTTGTCCCAGTTTTGCCAGAACAAAGACCAGAACTGTGTCCTGGCAAACCAGAATGTATGACCACCATCAGTGTCTAAATTTTTAAACTACAAAATTCCCTTAGCTATGCCATGCCTGATTATTGACTATGCCCATATCATGAAATAGATGTGAAAATGACCTTTATGATGGTAGTGAGATGACTAAAATCCAAAGCGTTTTTAAACTGGGAAGACTCTCTGTGAACTTGCTCTTGGTGTTGGGTGCCTGATACAAGCCACATGGTGACCAAGCCTCCTCCCTTTGTTCTCCTCCTTTCAATCAAGAAAAACAGGTGGCTGTCACTATAGACAATTGCCAATAAAAGAAGAAAAAAGAAACCATGAGTGAAGGCGGTTGGAGGGGGGGGCGGTGATCTAGGGCCGTGTGAGGATTAGGAAGCCAGATCTGGCACAAGCCATCTTACTTCACTTTCCTTCCTTTCTAATCCATAAAGAAAAAGCAGAGCCGAGCTTGCATTGATCTTGCAGTAAGCTTCACTTAGCCCATAAAACTGAGTCCATGTTAAATTATGCAGTTCGCTATATTAAGCCAGGATTTTCCAGTCCACCCAAAGTTTCCAGGAAAGTTCTGTTTGACCTTTGTATAAAAGACCACCTTTACTAGGTGACTTATTTTTGCTGCCCTCTTGGGTGGTCGAATGAGGCAGGCAGACTTCCCTGTTGAACAACATACAACCTTCTTGTTGCCAACTGAACATTACACTGGGACGTGGCTTGGAGGAACAGTTTCTCAATACTATAAACAACGGCTTTCTTGGAACAGCTTGTTGCTGAAGCATAAAGAGAGGTTGCTCTTGGATTAGCCTTGAGTAGCATGTGAATTGGTTAAGGAAGCAAGCGTGGCTGACCCACCGAATTACAGTGGCCATAATAGAATTGAGTTCAGTATCCTTTGGGGGAAGCTTTAAGAAGAGTTATTATGATACCAGACTTTAAAAGAAGGAATTTTTTGAAGAGCCAGGAAATCAGCGAGAAGCAGTCTTTGGGGAGACATTGCAAAGTCAAAAAAAAAAAAAAATCAGAAGGAACAGCAAAAAAAAAATAGTTTAAGGGCAAAGGCTGATTAAAATACAAATTTGTTATCTGTGATCTTGAATATACTAAATCATCTTTCAACAGAGCATATGCTGTCTTGGGATTGAAGGGTTGTTGGAGTTAGGATGGGGGATTAAACACATTGAAAATATTGAAAACAAAGCATAAGAAAGACGTGATTGGGAAGACATTCCCTCTGCTTATCTGAATGAAACTGTACTTAAAAATAGAATTTCTAATAACTCCTATTCAGTTATAGACTTACAATAGGCTCTTAAGAGAGGTTATTAAAGATGTGAATGATTCTGAGTGGAAAGAAGGGGGCAAAAGAATGAGAACGTAAAGCAATTCACTAGTTGGCTGTACGACCACACAGACTTCTCAGCAAAGCAGTTTGGGTAGTTGTTAGAGCTTCCCGAGAAGACCATGGTTTGGCCTCAACCATCGCAGGGACAAACGTTTCTTAAAGTATCTATGAAAGATTAAATATGGAGAAGAAAGATGGTTAGCTTGGAATTCCTTCCAAATCATTGCTGTTCAAGGTTTTGCTCTTTATCTCTTAGTCTCCATGGCAGATTGGCTTAAAATAAACAATCAAGTGTGCAGGGCAAGGATGATTTATTCCTTGGTAATATCCCACAGAGTTGTCCCTGCATAATTGTTCTATTCAGTCATTGATGGTTATAGCTAAATGCTGTAGCGGCCCATCCCACGTCTGTCTGTCTGTCTCAGCCTCAGCCATCCATGCAGTAATTTTGTCGATACCCTAATAATATTCTCTTCATGTGTCCAGGAAGGCTTCATCTCAGTAAGTGTGGCTTTCACTTAACTAGAGTGCTTTCAGCTCAAGGAGGAGGACTCCTTTGTCCTTATTTGCCACTCAGTGTAAAGAATGACCTCACAAGTGGTGCTGGCCACACCATCTCTTGTGTCTTCTACATACTTTTGGTTTAGATTAATGTGCTAACTATAAACTGGTGTGAAACTTAATGCAACATGCCTGCTTAACTTGTACCAACCTCATGAAAGATATTTAGTCTGCTACAAACAGAACCCAAGCACGATGATTAGGTGTGCTTAAGATTCAGTGAGTTTTGCACAGGAAAGGGGAGGCCTGCTCTGTTCAGTACCTTCAATATCCTATATTAAGGTGCTACTTGGTGTCTTTGTTTCTCCACCATCAATTGTGTCATCTCCCTACTACACTCGGCCATAAAGTTTATTTGACCTCATTAGTTTCAATGTTCTGGGCACCTAACAGTGTTTGGCATAGTTTTGCTATTGGCTGATAGCCATTTCAGGGTGATTAAAGCTAAAGTTGATACCTTACACTATGTTTGCATATACTTTTCAACTTGAACTTGTTTAACAAAAAGAGGATGCACCTTTTTAAAGTCCTGTATTTTAGGTATTTGGCAAGATACACTCCATGTAATTCTTGCAATTGTCCTACAATCTGGATATTATTATCCCTGATTTATAGGTAAGGAAACTCATGTTCAGAAAAGTTAAGTAATCTTCCCAGTGATAAATATCTAGTAGCTGATGGAACCAGGATTCAAATTCTTATGTCTCTGACACTAGTAGTCATACAAAATCTATCCAAATAACAACTCAAAATCCAACCTGCAGACATTTGAAGATATTTTGCTCCAGAATCAGCACTGATCGCCAAGCCTGCTGCCTTCCACAAGCATGACTCGATAAAGTAATAAAAAACAGACCCAGAGAAGGTTTCTGCTCGTACTTGGTTCCCAAGTAGGGGTCCAACTTGGAAGAGTCTGGTGAAGTGAAAAAGAGCTCCATTTGATTTGACCTTGCATAATACAAGTGGAAAGAAGCAAAAGGTGGCTTGCTACAAGAGTCCCAGTTGGATGCTGGTTGACAGTGTCCTTCTGTGGAATTAATTGGAATTTCCTGCTTTTGAAGTCCCAGGTAGCTGACAGGTGAAAATGTATTATTCATGCCAATCTTTGGGGAAAACGCTCACCTGTGGTAGATAAGCCTTTCCCTATTCTGGTGTGTGCTTTTCTGTCAAGATAAATGGAGAGTCTACATATTAGAACTTGTGGAGAAAGGTTACACCCTTCTAGTGAACTTGAGGAAACCTGAGGTTCTTCTGTTCTATGGTTTTTCCAAGCCCATTTCGTGCTCCAAAAGACACAAAAGACACGGGGCACATGCTAAATGTCAAACTGGTCCTAGTAGACAACATTTATTCTGCCAGATGAAAGGGTTGCAGAATGATAAAGGAGGAGATGCATTCTCTAAGAAGTCATATGCAAGAGTGGAAGACTGAGAATCCAGTCTCATACACACAAAATGCCCCATTTCCCCGTTCCGTATAGACTGTAATTATTCATACAATGGATGTGGAGAAAGGCCATGGGTGTCTCATGGGTTTAAAATGGGAGCCTCAAGGACTCTAAATGCTACTGGAGCCCAGCCAGGCCAGGAGCCAGGTAGCATCTGAGGACTTGTTTTAGATACTAAAGCCATTTCTGTGATCGACAAATAGTTTGAGCTGCAAAAATGCAAAAGTCTTTTTACACATTGCTGGGTTCAGTCACCCAATCATCTCAGGCCCAGCACTTAGGCCGCACCTGCACACACCCACTTAACAGAGCGTTTGACTTCAGAGGGCTTTTCTGAATGTATTTTACTTCACCCCGAAGGTGTTCTTTATAACAAACAGGAAACCTCACTAAATATAACCCAAAGTTTAAGCAATGGAAAGACACATAGATGATGTCGTACATTATAAATATTTTTTGTACTTGCTCGTTTATTTCTAAGGAAATTATGAGAATGACATCATAATGATGACTGACTTTTATTAGTGTTTTTGCTCTGAAGTTCTAGACAAGTAGTGACGAAGAAAAACAAATTGTCTAGTGTTATCCCCTAATACTTTACCTGATGTTTTCTAGTGACATTAATCTTAGGAAGTGATTCTGGGACTACCAAACAACCATTCGTTCTCTTTTCCACATTGATCATGAAAATCATCATGGTAGTAAAAAAAAAAGGGCTCTTAAACACATTATGAGGAATAATTACCTTTTACTTTTACCTTTTATTTGAACTACCACTTGGATTAATCCACAACTCAAAAGGCAATTTACATGGATATTTTGTAGACCATTTCTTATTCCTATCAGAAGGCATTTCATAACTGTTTATTATGCAAGTTTAGCAATATGTGTCGTTGCTCTACCAATGCCAACTAGAAGTCAGTAATATTCTATTTCTAATTAGAGCTTTATGCTAGGGTTCAGTCACCCAATCTTTTAGTGACTTATTTGATAAAATTAAGTCTTAGAAGAGTGTGGGGTTTAGGTAAACAGGACACATGATATAGGTCTTAAAGTTTTCCATTTATAACCTCAATAAATCCTTGGCTGCCACGTGGGCATCATTCACGGAACTGAGTGCTGAGATGAGTCAAGGGGTAATCAGACCTGGTTGCCATTTAAGATTTCTTCATGTAGCAGGGAACATGGTAGGCATAATCACCACCAAATTCTGTCATAGGGTGGTGTCCTAGAAACACACAGGTGTTAGGAAGAAACGAGATGCTGCACTCTGGGGTCAGAGAGGACTCTGCAGAAGAGCAAGATTTGCACGTTAAAGATCACAAGTTCTTCAGAACAGGTAGATGGGGAGGAGCTTCCAAACAGATGGAATAACCAAGGCAAAGGTGTGAGGGTGAGAGCCCAGGAAGCAGAAAGCTGTGCACGGCTGTAACAACAGCTCTGAGACAGAATGGCAGAAGCTGGGTAAGGAGGTTGGCCCATCTTGGGAAGGGCCTTGTGTTCCCTGTTAGATACTAAGGCTTCTTATTTAGGTGATGAGCTTTTTGTTTGTGCCTTAAGGAGGCAAAGTAAAATGATGGATTTGTTCTTTACAAACCTATGTAAAACAAGTGGGATAAGACCCTTTTAATCATCAGATAGAACCAAGGGAAACAAGAGAACTCTCATAGCCAGAGAAATGGGCTGCCCTTTAGCCAGTCCATGGGCTTCTTTCCTCCATTCAGTGTTACATTAAGATACCACATGATTCAAAGAAAACAGCTTCGTCTGTGTTTTAACCAACTCAACAGCTTGCTTTCTGCAGCACTAAAGGCACTGCTGTCTCCTGCCATATTCCTGCTTCTAGACTATTCTGGGATGGTGTTTAGTATTATACAAAATAATATTTCATTACATATTTGAGAGTTATCAAAAAAATCATACATGTGTCTGTGGTAGTCTTCTGTTTATCACACAGTGGAAAGACTGCTAATTTTCCAATTAATAAAATAACTACCATTTTTATAATAATCAGGTACCTGGATTTCTAATATTCACATCAATTTGACCTTACATTTTGATTATAAATGTAAGAAAAAATCCCTTATATTATCTACATTAATCTTGATAGGTAATTTCACAATTCCTGATTCCCCAATTCCCACTATCCAGGCTCAACGGATAACAATTTGAACTTGGAATTATTTAAGAAAGAGCAGAACAAGGCAGACTACGAATATTGCTGATCTTTGTGTCCATAATTAGGCTAATAAACTGCTGTTTTTGGAATTTTGCTTTTCTAACCATATGATTCTTAAAAATATCTGTCCCTTTTGCTAATGTGCTTGTGTTTATATTATTTTTTTTAATGTCACTCATTACATTTAAGTACAAGCATGAGTATCTCTATATAATTAAATAGGTCTATGTAGATTTAATTTTAAGACCTTTTAAAAGTCTTTCAAAAGCCTTTGAAGGTCTTTTAGAATTGGTTCCTTTATTTTATCTCCAGTAATACAAACACACAGTAAACCAAGTATCCTTACTGCAAACACCACACACAGAAGACTGAGCGCTGGCAGAGACCCTTCTCAGACCCTCATTCCGAGAGTCACACATGACCAATGAGTAAAAAATCAAACATTTCATACAAAAATAGTTTGTACTTGAAATATCAAAATGGAAACATCAGTTTTTCCCTATCAAAATGGAAAAATTATAAGTGCTTAGGAGGAAGAGCCGGGTCATCCTTTCTTTCAGAGCTGACCTTGTACGTCTCAAGGATGGCGTCTTGGTTTGTGGGATTACAGCCCTGCCAGGATAGTCTAAGGATGCACCCGTGAGCGATCGTCCCCGGGTGTCATCTTAACGTCTCAACCCTGCCTTACATTTAAGGGCAGTTCTCCCGTTGCCTGTGGTCAGTTGTGTGAATGAACTACGAGCCCATCCTGCCCCCAGCCCCCTGCCACGAGGAGATAAGAGCTACTCCGTGCGCAGCTAGAATGTGCCAATTGAGTAACTTCAACTTTCTATAATTATTTTTCATTAAAAAAGAAATCTTATGAAGTAGGAATTAGAACTCATTTACAATGGAACCACAACAACTGAATCTCCAGGGTGCAAAATGACTCCCCCAGAGTCAAACGGGCAGGCGAGCAAGCCCAGCTCTCACCTTAGAGAATCCACGCAGGCTCTAGGGTCTGGACATGGCCCTCGGATACCCGAGCTGCTCCGCTATCCAGAGCGAGGACGCCAGAGTGCGCCTTTGGACTCTTCTTTCTATTGCTCTCTTGCCAAAGATTCATCTTCAGTATTCCAAAGTGTCTCTGGAATACGCTATTTTCTTTCTTCCCTCTCACCCTCTGGCCCCTTGAAGGCTCAACCTGAATAGGCATCTTCAGAGAGGTCATAACCAGCTAGTCTTTTCTTTCATAGTCCTCTCCAAAATTTAATTTTGTGTCTGTCTGTGGGCTTACTTGTTTGAAGTCTCTTTCCCCAGCTAGAACACAGTCGCTTAGACCACTGCCCACAGCAAGCAGGGAGACCCTTTGTTGGGCTCTGGCCATGGGTGGGGACCATTCTGCTCCACTCCCTTAACTACCTCCTCACAGCCAGGAGCAGGAAATGCCCCTATTTTGAGGGTGATAAAACTGAGACACGGGGAGGCCAAGCAATTTGGTGTCAAAAAGCTCAGAAGTGGAGGAGCCAAGTTGCAAACTAAGCCTATCTCCACCCCTGAGGCCACGCTGTTGAATAGTGCTGGATCCTGGGGTTCCAGGTGTGGTTGGGGGATGGGGGGGGGACTCAGGGTAGATGGGAATGATGTCACAGGTGTTGAAGTGAGTGGAACTGGCATTCAGGAAGAGGGAACATTCATAAACACTTCATTGATCCTGAGCTGAAGACAAGAATTTGCCTCTGCAAATTCTTGGGGTCATTAAATAGCCATAAGTTTTATCCAAATTTATATACATTGAATTATGAACATATTAAGCTCTGATTGTCTTTCACTGTTTGGCTCCTCTCTCAGTTATAAACTAAGAACACGATCTCATGCAATTTAAATATTAGAAGTTCCACCACAGTCTACCTTTTGATCCCAAGTTACATTATCTCTAGATATTGTCCCATAATTTATATTATGGTAACAGAGCTGCCTTTCCATTGAAAACCTTCCTAGTGGTGGAACAGCCATGGAAAAGGTAAATAGCCAGACACCATCCACCACAAAATAAATTCCCATGTACTTAAGTCAAGTGAGGTGTACTCAAAATGTTTTCTTTTTTGAACTTTAGAACCCCAAGCCCTCCCTTTTTCGTCTTTTTTCATACATTCTATTTCAATGTTGTAATTACTTTCCTCTTTAGTCTAGTTAGTCCTCATAGGGATTTTTCAGGTATTTAATACAGTTCCCATACTTGGAGTCAATCTAATGGGATAGCATACTTTCTTGATCATAGAAAACATGGGACTGCAAACATTTATATTTTAATTTGTAATAGGACAATATTGAAGATGCATCTTTAAGAAATATATTTACTTGGAATAATTACAAATATGTAATATACCAAATATGAGAAAGAACTGTTTAATTTGGATAGCTGAGGTCTAGCAAATGTTTGTTTTCTAAATGTTGATTTGTAACTAATGATATCTTGGAATAAGAATATTTCCGATATAAAAATGAATGTTCGGACGGATCATTTTTAGTCTTTTCATGGTGCTGTGTTGCTAGAATTCTGCATTGAATCATTTTGTAAAATAACAATTAATGAAAATATCAACGACTCAAAGAATTTGATTGTCCCCTTTGGTAAATTGCAAGTTTAATTGACATATAAATCATGTAAATACAAACTCTATTCAGAAAAAAAATTTTTAAAGTGCCATAATTTTTATATGACCTTGAAGTTCCAGCAATCTATTGCATAACTTTTCAAAAGAAGTCACATAGAGGAAACCTCATATTTTCTTAAATTTATTAGTGTTCCTTGGTGGTCTAAACTGTTGGGGTTTTTTTTTCAAGGTTTCTTTTCAAAGCAATAATCTTACTTAATTGTTTGATTTTTGTTCTCATCTAAGTCAATTTGAGTTCTTATTTGGAGCAACAATAGGAAATATATAATGGCAAAGAGTGGAGAGACATGACTACCGAACTCAATACTAGGGTGCCATATTTCTATATACGATGTAAAGATACAGTTTTTAGCTGCATGACTGACATATTAACCACACATCATTACGAAAGCAGGAGTTTGAATTTATTAAAAACTACCTTCTATCCTTTGTTAGAGGTAAGCAAATATCCTTAATATTATGATATTTTCTTGCAATTAAAAGGACCTTAAATCTCCCACTTTTTGACAGAAAGTAAACTACAAAAAAATAAATCAGATGAAACTTTGAAGAAACAATACTTTATAGTCCTTTATATGTTAATATTTAAAACAAAATGGTCAGACTTTATGACTCAGATTTTAGCTTTAATGATGGCCAATAAACTAAATTTTATTTCATTAATTTTGAATCTAACAACTTAATATTCCTAATAATTTAATAAAATTTTGACTTTCATTCTTATAAGTCTGTAAGTACTTATATCTGTAAGATCTTTATTAATAAACTATGAAAAAATACTTTTCTTCATTTTAGACCAAGTCTTTCTAAGAAGAATATTTCTAAGTTATAAGACAAGAAGACACCTTTTTACTTATTAAGTAAAATATTTTGGAGGATTTGAAGAGATTAATGTGTTTTTTAAGTTACTTCCTTGTTTCAAAGGAATTATTTGCTTTTCTAACAAAGTTTGGCCAATATTTGTCTATGTGATCATTTTTTTTAAATAGTTTTACATTAAGCATGATCCTAAGAAGGAAATCCTTGAGAAAGTGAGAAGGAAAAATAAAAACTGCCCAAACACATACAAATATATTCTTTCTTCTGTAGTGTCACCTAGTCTTTGAGGATCTGTATATATATATTAAGATTTTATTTATTTATTTTTCCATAGAAGAACTGGGGTGTGGGCCAGAGTTGGGGGGGTGAGAGGATTTACCAGAGACAGAGTGGGGAGCAGAACAGGCGGATCTAATGAAACACAATGCTGAGGGGAGCAGTAGGCTAGACAGGAGAGGTCTGCTGCACCATATGTGGGTCAGCTCCCTGGCTGGGGATCGATCTCAGGCCACGGTGGTGATAGCGCTGAGACTTAACCCCGAGGCCACCAGGGAGGCCCGGAATCTGTATTTTTTTCCAATCACTGTGTATGTGCTCTCTTAGTTCTTTAATAGTCTTCTTCCTTAGTTTATAATTGGATATTCAAATTTGAATCTAAATTGCATACCTTTTAAAGATGAATATGCATTATTAGTCAACATCACTCTGAAGTAATTCTCACAGGCACTTGCCAATATCAAGAATGCATATTTTTCTATCATAAATCTTGGAAGTGCATTTTTATGGTTTGTTTTTGGTAGGGAGGAATTACCATTTGTGATTTGCATCGATATTATTACAGCATACACAAACATTGGGGTTGATTTATTTCTCCATTTTCTTTTCTTTGTTTGCTAAAGAAATTATGTTTAAACTTAGAGCATGCAGACTATATATATGGCCAAGTATATTATATTTCAAATCTTAATAAAAATTCAGGTTACCCCAACATTGCAAATATTCAGTAATGAGGTAGTGGTAATGCATGCCATCTAACTCTCCTGAAGCGACACTACGTGTAAGCCTGGTGCACAGTGTGTCAGTGTGCCTGCAATGTGTCAATGTGCCTGCAGTGTGTCACTGTGCCTTTCCCTGCCTGCAATTTTGTGAAATCCAAAAGTTCTTTGAATGGTAGCAGCAAGATAATAATGCCTGCATCATTTCAATGTATCCACAACATTTTAAATAAAATATAGGGTTATATTCAAAATCACACTCCCAAAATCTTATTTTATGGGTCAACTGAATTTGCCCACTGTAATAACTGTATCTTCAATTCAGACAGCACGATGGAATTTACAAAATGGTTTTACATTCATGGCTTCCTTTGATGATCTGTGTGACCTCACAAGAGGAAGGAAAGCTATTTATCAAGCACTTTTAATTGGTCTCTTCCCCATTAAGTAACCCAGCAGACTCCTTGAAAACACTGTGGCATATTGTGTGCTGTTTTGGGGGGACTACTAGATTTTATGTAAGTTTCATCTAAAAAACCCAGAAAGAAATACCTTTCCCATCAAGTTTAATGAATGATTTAATTATTTAAAGCCCCTGTATAATTCACAAAAAGATTTGGATGCTTCACTTTGAAAGGAAGGAACAGGTGTGATAGAATTTTAGAGCGGGAGGAAAAGGAACAGAGCACAACAATAATTAAGAATAAGAAAGAAGTTAGGAGAATAGAAATATTTCCCTGTGGTGGCCATGAACGTTTGACAGCTGACTGGTGTCTTAACGACCACAGTCTGACATCAAGTCACCAGTTTAAAATGGGCCATGATTGGTGAGATATTTACATCACAGAATGTAAACATGTCAAGACTTTTTTTTTCCTAAATAGTGGGTTTCCCAGCACAACATTGCTTTAAAGCCTAAATTAACTGTGTTAAAATAATTGCAATCTAAGCTTTATTTTATTCCCATTGCAGAGCTCTAGAGACCTCATTAAGACTATTTCAGTCGAGCCCTGGTTCCTTGACCAGTGGGTGCTGATGAGGGCATGCAATGCAACGTGTTCTCCACGTGTTCATTTCTTCAGCTAGAAATATGTGCTGGTTGGGGCCTCCCTGGTGGCGCAACAGGTTAAATCTCAGCACTATGAAACTATCCGCAGCCACTGCAGCATGAGTTCGATCCCCAGCCTGGGAGCTTCCCATATGGCGCAGCAGACCTCTTCTGTCTCGCCCGCTGCTCCCCTCAACAATGTATTTCAATCTGCCTGTTCTGCTCCCCACTCTGTCTCTGGTGAATTCTCTCACCACCCACACCTCTGGCCCACACCCCAGTTCTCACATGCATAAATAAATAAAATAAATCTTAAAAAAAAAAAAAGGAAATATGTGCTGGGACAGTATCACACAATAGTTTGCATTATTTGTTCTCCGATTACAATATTACAATCTCTACTTTGCTGTTTCTGGGTAAGAACTGCATTTGGGGCAAGTTGCTTAAAGCTGCTACCCTTCTGTCCTTATTCAGAAAATATGAATAATAAAATAGTATTACCCTCTAAAGTTCGGACAAAGTTTAAAACAAAACAAAAAAATGCTTGCAATTTACTTAGCACATAGTTTCTGGCACATAGTAAAAGCTCAATACATGTTACCAGCTTTCACTCCAGATGGGATCTTCTGTAAGACACCAGACATACCGAGATCAAGTCTCTGGCTTGAGAAGCTTACAGTCTAGTGAATTTATCTAGTTGCTAGTTTATGTGTCTTCCATTTTGCTCTAACAATGTTGCTGCCCAATATTTCTGCAGTTTTATAGTTCAGTCTAGAAATGTGTACATTTTAAAATCTAAGGTACAACAAGTATTAAGCTTGTAGATTGCAATAGAAGAGTCTAGTGTAGTGTAGTTTTAAAAGCTTTTTAAAATTGTCATTGTTATTTATTTTTAATTACTATGACTATTCTTGTGACTTTTGTTGAACCTGTAACTTATTTTCATGTAGCCTAGATGGAGCAAAAGAACTTCCCTTTCTTTGTTACCAACATTTTTATAAATTTGCCTTCTGAAGTGTTTAGAGATAGGATTTTATTTGGGGGAAGAGTTTATACTTTCTCTTGTTTTATTATTTTGTTACTTTAGAATACTTCAAATAGATGTTTCACACAGTTTGATTTTATTGAAGCATTTTGTCTTTTAAAGACAATGTTTTGATGAACTGAACTTTGGAATACCATAAATATTATTAACATTTGACATATGTTAGGCCAAATAGTCTCTAGTGTTCAAGCTATTCTCTGTTACCATATTGGATTCCTTGGGAAGCATATTAAAATTTTTTTTTTATAAATATCACAGTTCAATCTAGAAGGGAAGAGGAAAGGGGCAGTGGGTGAGGGAGTATATAACTCAGGGCAAAGGGGACAGGACAAGGAGAAGGGTAGAGTTGGGTTGATAATGGTGAGCTTAATGTAGTATATACAGTATGTGTTACATATATTGTACCTATTGCTATAATATACCATACATATTATGTACTAATGTATACACATTTTATACATTATGAACATAATGTAACATGTTGATTTTCCATGACTCATAACTGAAACTTATGTTATAATACAATGTTACTTAAGCAAACATGAAATTTAATTCCATTTGCCAATACAAGGTTTATGTAAAATAAAACATAAACATAAATACATAAACTATTGTGACTATGATAGTTTTTAAGTATATGACTGAGTATGTATATACTCTTTCTCCATGGGTTCCAGATGTCGAAAGAGCATCCGTATATGGATAAGAAGCTACTGGGAATTTGCAAGTTCTTAAAAAATAATCACCTCTAATATCTTCTCCTTGTGTAGATTGCAACCTAAACCCAGTGCAGTGTGTTTATGTTTGAAAAAAGATGTGCAAGAGAATTGCTGGAGAAAACCATTAGACTTTCAGGTTGCTGGCGTCTACCTAAAGTATGTCCTCCTCCCATATGGAATCTTCTAGACTGCCTTTTGCGTTTGCTACCTTCAGAGAATAAAGTATACTCTAAAAACAGACTTGATATGAGCCATTTGCTACCCACCAGAAATTCTATACCCTGTCAGACACTTCCAAAAACTTGGATTGCTGGGTGCCTTCTAGCAGCTCTCCAACCTCATTGGAAGCAGGGCAGATTTCTTTGTCTGGGGAGTGTTGTGGAGGTGAGCTTGGCCCTATCAGCATATGAAAGTTTCATATATTTTCTTAAAGTATTAGAACAGTAGAGAGATAGGATTAAGCAGAAATGAGGCCTTGAAGAATCAAGGTGGGTCTCAGTTTTGTTATTGATGAGACAATAGAATAATTGGATCAAGTTACAGACCTCCCAAAGAAAAGTCGAATCTGGAAAAATAAGGACAATTTTTAAGAAAAGGCAAGAATTAGTAGTAGATGGTGTAGGTCTTCAATGTATTGGTGCTGATTTTATCCTCAGAGACCAAGAGAGGTAAGATCCGCCAAAAGAGTAAATAATAAAATGACACAAAACATTTTATAAAAAAATGTTAAGTTCCAAGTAAGATTTGTGGAAAGGGAGACTATCAAATTATTTCATGTGTTCATTGACTTCAACTGCATTGGTAGAGCTGGTTATGATCCCCTCTTCCTCCCTAAAAGGAACTGCATTAAGGAATTTTTAAGGGTTTTTCAGGTGGTATTTTCTGACCCCAAATGAGTTTTTTCTCATACCAACCAATTCTGTGACACCGATTGTGTGTCCAACAATTCAATTCTGACTCTAGCTACTGAGAGTTAGCCAGGCCCCACAAATTAAGTGTTCAACTACCCCCCACAAGACTATTCCCACCAGCTACAAATACGGGATCTAGGCTATCCATAGTTCTGCAGTTGACTACATATTCAAAGGTTCCCAAAAGTCCCCTGAGACTCAATAATTCACTAGAAACTCACAGAACTCAGAAAAGTACTTTACTTACAATAGCTAAACAGCCAGATGGAAGAGATGTACAGACAGTCTAGGGCGTGATCATAGTCACAACAATTTATGTTTTATTTTATATGAACCTTGTATTGTCAAATGGAATTAAGTTTCATACTTACTGAAGCAAGCACAGAGCTTTGGACACTCCATCCTCCCAGCACTCAAAGTGTTCATCAAGCCAGAAGCTCCCCAAACTCTGCTGTTGTAGAGGCTTCAGTGAGGGTGTGATTGATTGAGTCATGGCCACTGGTGACTGAGCTCAAACTCCAGTCCCTCTCCCTTCCTGGAAGCTGTCTCTGTGTGTGGAGATGGAAAGGTCCAATCACATTTTCTCATGCCTCTGGCTCCTGGCCCCCATTCTGCCGCTCTCTGGGGTCTACTAAGAGTCACTCATTAGCATAAACTCAAGTAAGTTTGACAGGGGCTCAGGAGGAATAACTAAAGACATTCCTATTGTTCTGGAAAGTCCAGTGATTTTAGAAGCTCTGTGCAGAAACTGGGGACAAAGGCTAAACATATTTATCATTTTAGCACAGAACCAACCATGCAGCCCCTCCCATAAGGTAACTTAGGACCCTCAGGGACTGATTTCTATTTTGAGACCAAGTTAGACTTTTGGAACTATTGCAAAGCAGTGCTTTTCCAGGAGTTCTGAAGAAAAAATACTCCACGTGGCATTTCAAAACGTGATTAAAACAAAATAAGGGGAGAGAAACCTTAAGTGTTAATTCACTAGTAGCCTCAGTGTTGAAGGTTACCTAGAGTGCATTGTTAACCTCTTATTCATTTTGGGGATCATGCATGTCTCTAGTAATGTAGCATTATTTAACCCCTTGCAGTTCCCACATGAGCATCATAAAGATGTACAGTGGGGATGAAACACTGAATGCTTGCTTTGCCATCTGGGTAAGCCCCTGGAGGGCATGTTTAGTTCTTGTTGATTAACTTATCCCTTGTGCCAGTCACAACACCTAACACATAGTAAACACTCAATAAGTATTTGTTGAATGAATATTAAATACAAACAAGGAATATCTTGAACATAGCACTGCATTAGTTAATTTACATCTCATTGCTTTCTCAATAACATAGAACCATTTCTAGCCTCCCGAACTTGAAGCTAGTGACTGCCCCAAAGGTCACTAAAAGAAATGATGAATCCCATTCAGTGCTGCCCAGTTCTGTTCCCTAAAATGGGCAAGTTGACATTCCCTAAAAGAAATTAAGGTGAATTTTAAAGAAGCCAGGAAACAGAAAAAAAAACAATCAATACCACATTGAAAGTATGAAGAGGATGTTTTCTTTCAAACAGTATCACAATAAAAGACCATGTGCCACAATTTCTCCAAAAAAGAAAAAATACTTTCAGTTATAATCATATTGTGATTGCCTCTCTTTTCCGCATAGATACTTTGTATTCTTCAAAGAAGAGGAGTATTCTTTGTCGATTGGTTATAACTCATCTGTTCACCCAGGGAAGAGTTTACCCCAAAACTCTAAGAATAGGTCTGATCTTCACTTACATAAAAGTCATCAGCACTCTCTTTTGGGGTTTCATCTTTGCTGTTGTTGGCCCTGTGAAATTACTGCTGGGAGCCAAGTGGGAACTACAACAGCTGTAGTACATTGAAATAAGTACATTAAAATAAGTATAAACTTATTTTTAAAAGTACCTAAGGAAGGTTCTGATTAACACTGAAGCATGGGTCCACCCAAGGTTCCAAAGTATAAAGGAAAACATTTGCAAATCATTCAGCTACTTGAGTTTGAGCAGTGATTTGTGTTTGGTGTGGGGCTACGTAGAATTGGGAAGTTGATCAGAGGGGAAGGGAAGATCTCACAGTAGGTAATGAACACGTAAGGTTTCAGTGAGCTAAGATAGAGAAAGAGACAGAGAGACAAAGAGAGAGGCAGAGACAGAATGAATTAGCCAAACAGAGCAAACCCTAAAATGTTGTTTGTAAATTACTTGTGGTCCATTTGGTTCTAGCAGTGATGTACATTCCCAGAAGCACAACATGAACACAAAGAGTATTAGCAATGAAGTACAAAGTGTAATATGAATAATTGGACAAATCACTGCTTTCCACATGGGATTAACAGTTTTCAAAAGTCTAATGTTAGAAGTCCATGTCTTTTTGAAAGACGTGGCTTCCTGGACCACTACTTCCATTTGCCATTCTATTCATGTGTTTTTCTCCCTTTCAACCAGCTTGGCTCAACTAATAATCACTAGAGAGTCTTTCTCCCCAGATGCACACTAGAAACAGTTCAATCATTTGACATTTCTAAGAGTGCATAATTTTAATTCTATAAAGCTACACATAATGAGGGGAAAGGATGGGAAGAAAGAAGAGAGTCAGTAATGTTGGCATAAGGGTTTTCTGCAGAGCCTTTGAGGCTGAAGACCAGAGGCTGAAACAGGGGAAGGGAGAGAGACAGGGATTAAGGCTGTGATCAGTAGAAGGAGGCTGTGAACACGGAGTCGAAGCTGGGTAGGGGGGACCAGGATAACAGAATGGAAGAGCAGGGGCAGGGAGGGATGTCAAAGCGGGTCCTGCCTCCAGGAGCCAACGCTGGTTCTCAAGCTGGACCGATGTCCTGGTGAAGACTGAATTACATGGAGTAATCTCAGAGGGCTTGGGGGGTCTCAAACGGTATTCGCTGTGTTGTGGCCTCCCCTAGCCCTGGTCCAAAGTTAACCTTCCATGGCCAACCAACCTACTTCTGCATAGAAATCTTGAGAAATGACTCAGATCTCAAGGATACGTTTGCACGTGAGAGGTAAAGCATGATTGTCAGTAACACTTTAAAGAGACAACGTAACTCTGGAAATTTACTTGAGCCAAACAAGAGACAGCAGCTCAGCTTCCTAACCTCAGGAGTGCATCCGCCTTCCTAATTGGAATCTTTAGGAGTTGTATTACATCATTTAAACTAATTTTGAGATACACTCGAAGGTATTAATACTTATTTAAAAAAAAAAAAAGCTTCTTTACTTTGGAAAATATTTCTCTGAAATGACTAAAAAATAGTCATTTCTAGATCAACCAGAATACTACTTTGCCCTTGTATTTGAAAGTGAACTAAAAAATCATGAAATCATAAAATGATGCATCAAATGTAAATCCTATAACCTGACAAATTCAGAATTCCTGACATTTTTTAGGTGGCTTTTTGGGTCTAGTTCCTGTCACTCATAGATCTCATTCTGTTTTTATATTTGGCACATTAATAAATGTCAAGGGTGTCCCCAGATTTATCACGCGATAGGTGAATCTCCAAAGTGAAAGATTATCTCCTGTTGAGGATTTAAATCTCTTTTCCCATCTGTCTACAGTGCCTGCCTTCTACATTCTTAATTCCTGAAAAGCAACCAGCGTGGTTTAAAACCATGTTGCTATCCAACTCAAATTGTGTTCCAAATGATTCGATTAAAAACTACAAAAGACCTACTTGCAACAAAAGCTTCTTATAGAGGAACATAAACATTTGTGAAGTGGGCATGCAGGACTTACTCTGCGCTCACAGCTTTAGAGGGAAATACATTTGGAAGAGAAATTAATCACAAACTAAATCCACCCCAAGCTTCCTTATATATCTCACAAGGAGGTCTAAATAAATACGCAAGGTTTTTCTACAATCGAGTCTTCGTTACACATCCCAGCTTCCTGTGGCTCATGAGATACGCAAGAGATGTTTGTTTAGTGAAAAATCTTAGAACCACAGCATCCCATCAATATTAAAATCATCATAGCAAGAGATTCCAAAAAACAGGGGCACATTCATAGATCCTAGTCATCAGTCTTGCCCTTCCATGAGGTGATTCTTTTGATTAAAATTAAGCCTATGGTGATATGCAGATGAAGCGGTTGACTCCTTTGACATTTGAATACTGATTTGGTGATCCTCGGAGATTTGCATGCACTTTATTATTTATATACTGTTAAAGCTGGGGTGTTTCTATGACTGGTATATATCTGAAAGCAGTTTTCCTCTAATCTGGGAAATAAATCAGACTGTGCTTCTTAAAAGTGAACTTTGATGCCTAAAACTTGAAAAATTCTCCAACCCGTGCAGAGTAAGAACTACAAACAATTCCAAGCACATCCTGTCCAGGGAGACAAGAGCACGAGGGGCTTCATTACTGAGCACAGACTTGCAAAGAGCTTGCAGCATTAGAGATTTTTTTCTCCTCTAACACTTCTGGGGGGAACTTAGAGCTTTTTGCCCTAGATGCTGTGATGTTTAATGAAATGGGGGATACAGGATGATGTACCAGACGCAACTGCAGCATTTAATCTCTGTGCCTTGCTTTTCACCATTGTGAACAACTCATCAGACTACAGAGGAAATGCTCCCTGGCCGCTGAATATGAACTTTGCTCTCTGATCGAGATAATTTTAGACACTTTGATTTCATTATAGAAATTCCTAGACTACTTGTGGGATAAAACATATGTTAAGACCATATTGAATTTCATCAAGCTGAATTAGCAGAAAATAAAGATAAAATGCCTTTCTATTTAAGAACATGATGATGTTTTAATTGGGACAGCATTTGGCATGGCTAATGTACACAATCCTTGACATTCATATAATAACAAAAGAAAGTTGTTTCAGGTTTTTCTTTTATTTTCTAGTATCCCCTTTCCTCCCTAGTTTCTCTCCCTCCCACCCCCATCCTGGCCCTGGCTTTTAGCTCTCCTCCCATTTCTCCATCCCTCTATAAGGAAAAACTCTACGCAGTGCAGGGAGACATGTAAAAATACCTTGTTTCTATGCAGATAGGCCACGGCTGCTTATTACCTAGCTGTGATGAAAAGACCACCACAGTCGGGGACAACTGATATAGATGCCTCCGGGGTAAAACAAAGGTTTACATATTACACAAGCAATTGAACTGTTTTCTAAACATATTGCCAAGACAGTGGGAGTTGGCAGCCTACACTGTGTTTTAGGTTTTGGAGACTTGGATTAGAAGTGACTGCTGATTATGAACCTTTTTATTTGTCTTCTATGAATTACAGCAACCTAGTAACCCAGCAAAGAATTCTTCACTGCACTTAAACTTGTCTTCCGAGCTTCCCAAGATTACATGCACAAATCACTTGACAAAAGTGGTGTAAGGGTCCTGCGTATAGATAACCACAAGACAATTGTCTTGTTCTAACCCTTCGAGAGTCCCGCAAAGTGAAATGTTTTATAATCCTTTTTTGTGCAGTAGGCAAGGAAGAAAAGAAAAGAGTTTGGGCAAAGATTATCCAGAAGAAAGAAAGAGACTCTTTCGGGGTTCCAGTGGAAGCACAATAAAGAACATAATTAACTTCACGATTCTTTGTGTTTTTCATTTGACTGCAGGGAGGAGATGAAAGAGGACTGCTAAGCCTTGCATTCCACCCCAATTACAAGCAAAATGGAAAGCTCTATGTGTCTTACACCACCAACCAGGAGCGGTGGGCGATCGGGCCCCACGACCACATTCTTCGAGTGGTGGAGTACACCGTCTCCAGGTATCCCTGAGCGGCGCCCAGGCAGAGATGTGTTTTCGCCTTATTTTCTCATTATCTCTTCATAATTTTTCGTGTAGGAGTTACATGTAATTAGCCATTAGATGGTAATAATTAAACAACAATCTACGTCTTGCTTAAAGCCCGGAGTATTGAAAAAAATGAACAGTGTGGCATTTTTCCTCAATCATCTTCCCACTTAAATGCTACTTCTGAAACTTAGAAAAGAGCACGATTTTTCCAGAAACTTTTAGGAACTCCCATCAAGGCTGTCCTGTTCCCTCGCCGGCGGCCAGGCGGCCACGCCTGTCTGCGTCTGCGCCTTGCTGGTGGGTGCTCCTGCGTCTTTAACATTCCTGTGCTGTTCCCACCCCACCATGCAGGAAAAACCCCCATCAAGTGGATCTGAGGACAGCCAGGGCTTTTCTTGAAGTAGCAGAGCTGCACAGGAAGCACTTGGGGGGGCAGCTGCTCTTCGGCCCCGACGGCTTCCTCTACATCATCCTTGGGGACGGCATGATCACGCTGGACGACATGGAAGAGATGGATGGGCTGAGGTAAAACCACCGGCTCCTTTTGGTGCTAAAACCTTATAAATGCCAGGAAAGAGGGCCAGAGCCAGGGAGCTTAGAGCTGTCAGTGACAAACACCAATGGTGTCATTTATATGCGGAATATAGAGAAACAAAAGGTCAGCCACAACCAAATGGGTAAGAAGCCCTAGAAATCTGGCCACAGAATTGAGGCCACAAGAAGGGGTGAGGGAGCCAGGGGAGGGGCTCGGAGGCCCAGGGTGGGGGCTGTGGGCACCTTGGTTGTGGGGTGGTGCTGACCTGCATCTGAGGAGGTGGGGTCCGGCTCTGAAATCACAGACAGTGTTGTAAACAAATGTCTCCTCAATTAAAAAAAGTTGCCATCGAATTATAGCACCTTGGTGACGTAACATTTGTCATCATTGTCCGTATTTATCAAACGAATTGGAATCCAGTAACAGGCTGATGCATTGGTTTGGAAAGTTTCGAGAAGGCTGTTCCAGCACGAGTTACAGGGGTGCAGTTCTGATAGGCAAGGCAGAAGCAAGCAGCCCCTGCGCCCTGTGCATGCTGGCCCCGGGGCGCTTTTGGCGGGGCGGAAAGTACATGGAGAATGAAGAAAGGTCAGGGGCAGAAAGCCACGCTTCTCATCTGGGTCTTGAGGTGGGAGCTGTGCGGGCGCCGCCCCTTTGAAAACAAACTGCGGGGTTTCCCTTCCTGCGTGTCGCTGAGGGGCAGGTGTCCCAAGAACAGACACTCACGTGGCCCGGCCATTTCTCAGCGACTTCACAGGCTCGGTGCTTCGGCTGGACGTGGACGCGGACACGTGCAACGTGCCTTACTCCATCCCGAGGAGCAACCCGCACTTCAACAGCACCAACCAGCCCCCCGAGGTGTTCGCCCACGGCCTCCACGACCCAGGCAGGTGAGAACACGGCCGTCTGTCCTGTCTGCTTTAAAGCCAGCGGGGCAGCCAGGGGGCTGGGAAGGAAAGACGCCCCCTCCCCCCCACGCACACACACAAAGAGCGGCAAGAGGATGTGCCCCTAAAAACACCCTACTCGCTATCCCATCACCCTTTCTCCTGTCTGGGGGGAAGCAGATGAAGAACGCAGGTT
Organism: Scalopus aquaticus; assembly: GCA_004024925.1. Taxonomy (NCBI): domain Eukaryota; kingdom Metazoa; phylum Chordata; class Mammalia; order Eulipotyphla; family Talpidae; genus Scalopus; species Scalopus aquaticus. The sequence continues at coordinate 127,002 of PVIJ01000883.1, forward strand.
AGGAAGGGTCACATTCATAGAGGACAACACCTTAACATTTTGGAGGGCTACTATTAGATGAATACATTGAACCAGTATAATCATCAAGACTTCCAATCTGAACAATACATAGAGATAATAAACCTCTTCGTTGGCCCCCTTAAACCTGTCCAAATGTTCGTCTCCTTTTACACTGAGTGGGGTAGTAATAACCAGCTGCCAGGATGATTACCAAAGGCTGAATGGACTAAATACCATCAGAAACACAAAATACAGTGTCACCACAGCTGGTGGATTTTAAATGAATTTTAGGTCTTCTAATTTAACCTATAAGTTAATACAATTATGTAAGTTAAATAATTATGTAAGTTACACAACAATATTTGTAACATTTATAAAGTTATATTGAAATGTTCTAACTCGACATGGGATGATTCAAGAATAATCTGTAAGGAGTTGAACTAAAATGTTGACAGTTTTGACATAAAAAATGACAAGGAGGAAAGGAATTCCTAGTGACTGTTTACTATAGTGAACCATCCAGGAAGGAACACTCTAAGAATAGAGAGGGAGAAATTCCGGGTTCCCATAAAATGCATGTAGCACTTCTGTGATGAAGATTGCATCCAACCGGCAGTGTGTTACCCAGGCGAGGAGCTATGTGGCCACAGTCATTCATTTACTAGCGAAGTTATTATTGCTATTTAATGTTTATTGAGTGTTCACTATGTGCAAGGTGAGTATTTCTCGAAATTTTTATTTTTATAATCCCTTGTGCCCTTCATCTCCCCTCCATCAAAGTCCAAGTCTACAGTTCATTTCCTTTTTGGCATCTCATCAGATCTTAAAATCTGTGTGACAGGGAAGAGGGAAGGTGGGCTCAGGATGTGGAGGAAACTGTCACATTCCATTCCTCTAGCTGGGGACTTGCAGATACCACCACAGAGCAGCACTTTGAAGTCCTGCAGCCTGAGTCGCTGCAATCCCACTGGTGCTTTCCTGCAGCCTCCCTGGGGGTCCTGGACCCTCGGTGCAAAAACATGGGGTGAGGTCCTTTACAGGCCTGACGATGGCAGGATGCCCGAGCTCTGGTCCTGCCTCCTCCAGCCAGCAGAGGCCTGAAGGGAAAGTCTGCCCCCTTCCAAGAGTATTCAAGCAGAGGAAGGCTGAATCAAGCCGAAAGGAAGCTAAAATAATTACTGGCTAAAAGAAAAGCTTTTATTAAGTGCCCTGGTGCAGAGTACTGAACTAAGTATCTTGCACACGCTATCTCGTTATGCCTCTCAGCACGACTCTAAAGTAGCTGAATCAGGCACCCTCCCTTTATTTTTAAAGACTTTAATTTTTAAGAACAATTTTAAGTTCACAGCACGCTGGAGCCAAAGCTATAACGTTTCCCCATATGCCTCCTGTCCCCAGGCAGGAGCAGCCTCTCCGTTATCTGCATCCCTCACCAAGTGGTGCATGCTTTAAAATCGATGCGCCTACACTGACATATCACTGTCAGCAAAACCTAGTTTCCATGAAGGTTCCCTCTTGCTACATATTCTGTGGATTTGGACAAATGTCCAGTGACCTGTATCCACCATGATGGTATCGCACAGAGACGTCTCACTGGCTGATGGGCCTCAGGAAGGTGGTTTCCAGCCAGGACTCAGCCGCATGTTCCCGGCAACTCCATCTTTGGGGGACCAGGCCTTTCCTTCTAGATTTGCTCTTTCTTGTTAGAAGCAGCTCAGTCGTTTTTGCTCGTCATTTCTCCATCTTCAAAAAATAGCACAGAAACACGTTCTCACCCTGTGTGGATTTAGTTCCCCTGAAATCAGAGCACGCCTGTGTCATCATCCCTGCCAGGCATTGTACTCTGTGCATCACTGAATAAAAGAGGACAATAAAAGGACTGTTGTCACAGAACAACTAACCCATCTTTGGCAGGTCAGGCTTAGCGTTTCCCCATTATGAATGGAATCATGTGGAGCCAAGTTTTTTGTTTCCTTCTTATTTAAATAATTGCTCCATATCACTCTTATGTCTCTTAAGCCCCAGAATCTACTCTCAGATTTCCTTTTTCTTTTTTAATTTATTTAATAACCTCAAGGGTTGGGTTGGATTTTAAAGTCATTAATATGTTTGATTGGACTAAGACAGTGATTCTCAATGGGGTAATTTTGCCCCCAGAGGATATTTGGCAATGTCTAGAAACTTGTTTGATTTTCACAATGTAGGAGGAGGGATCCTACTACTGACATCTAGTGACCAGAGATTCTGCTAAACATCCTAGGGTGCTCAGGCAAAGTCCCCACTACCCTCCCCACCCCAGCAAAGAATCATCTGTCCTCAAATGTCAGTAATACCAAGGTTGAGAAACCTAAAAACAAAGCAAGACTGTTTCCCACGTTTGTGAGAACTGCAAAAATTCCTCTATTCAACTTCATCCCCACCCTACCCCAGCTGTGCACGGCCAGTTGATAGTTGACTTGGCATTCAACAATACTGAGCTCCCTTTATATCGCTGACTTTGAACTAGATGACAGAAATACAGTGATCAAGAAGTTGGAAGCGAGCGCTGTCCTCATGGAGTTGATAGTCAGTGGCTTAATTCACAGAAACATTCTGGCCCTGTGTCGGGGGTGAACACAGAGTGAAATCAGAGTCCATCTAAAAGACCTCCCTGGCTGTGGGGAACCAGCTTTATTCTTCTCCTTTGTTAGAGCAATCTGAGCTTTAGCCATAGCCATTCTGTGCACAAAATACAACGCTGATAATACAACTAAGACTACTTATGTGTTGCTGATGTGAGTTGATATTGCTGCTGATTCTTATTCCATGTCTTTTACCAGTATGTCATACATATACTGTTTCTTAACAGCAGAATAACAAATGTCTTAAGTCAGCATGCACCTTCCTAATTGAGGGACAAATTAAGAAATACATTCCAGAGTCTTTAAGCTTCAGCGGAGTCAATAAACACCTCAGGATGTTCCCTTCAGCAGCTTCTAGAGCATCTAAACTCAACAGGACTCCCTGACCCATAGGATCCCCTGCCAACCCACAAAAGGTTCCTATGTCAGGAATCCCCATCCCGACCTTTGAAGGTCCCCAGGTAGGAGTTACTGAGTGTCTCCCCTTTTGTTATGCAGATGTGCTGTGGATAGACATCCCACCGACATAAACATCAATCTGACAATACTTTGTTCAGACTCCAATGGAAAGAACAGATCATCAGCCAGAATCCTACAGATTATAAAGGGAAAGGATTATGGTAAGTAGTGCTTAATTTGTTGATTTCTGCGTTAGTGGGAGTTCTGTTTTATTTAAGTATATTAATTGAAGAGGAAAAGAATTTCTGCAAAAGAAGCATTTAGGAGAGCATAAAAACAATGAACAGTGGCAGGAGAGCAAACTGCTCACTTTTGAAAGGTCCAGTGATTCTTACAAGCCCTAGGAGTTCCATTTGGTTAATTATCTTTCCCAAGGGTTGAATGGTGCTCTGTAGGTCCAACGACTTTAATGGATCTTCAAAAGCTAGCAGTTTATATTTTGCTCATCTGCAAATCAAGATGAATAATATCCATTTATGTTATATATAAGGGAGAACTTGTCTTAACCTCCTATATAGAGGGGAAAAACCAAGTGTTAAAGGCAAGAAATTTCCCAATACCCAACTTGTTAGTCTCAGCAAATAGGAAAATTATGTGTTTCAAAGAAGAATGTAATTTTTAAAGGTGTTTATTTTAGAGAAAACAAAGTAGTCGACTTGTAAAAACATGTTAATCAAGTCATAGAAATGGGATATTTAGATGTTATTTTGAATAATGTGATTACTAGAATATTTAGAGATACATATAGAAAGATATAAAATTGGATAATAATGAAGTATAGAATACTTAATATCTTTCAATGTTTTAGTATTTACTCCTTTTAGAGGAAGCAATATATCAAATGCTATTTTGATTCAGGGAACATAATAGATTAAGATTATTAAACTGACTGCTTTTTCTATTTACTCACTCAACAGAGATATTTATTTAGCACCAGGAATGAAGCAGCTGTGTTAGTTCATGTGGTATCCAGTTATTTTACTTTTTTTTTAAAATTTTAGGTAGTGTGTGTGTGTGCGTCTTATAAAAGCCAAACCAAAGAATAATGTGGTTTAAAAAAAATCTAATAAGTCACTAGCTTGAATGCTGGCTGTATTTATATATTAAATTCTATAATCACATTAATTGGGATTCAGCTGGAGCTGGTTACAATATTGACAGCCTTAAATTTATGTTTTAAAAACATATCCACAGAACTCTTTCACAAAGTATACATATATCAATTACCACCACGTACATTTTAAATACCTTACAATTTTATATGTCAATTATACTTAAATAAAGCTAAAAAAAACAAAACAAAACCCAGGTCCCGCAATTACTACATACCCAGTGCTGTAGTTTCATCCACATTGCAAACCTATATGACATGCACTCTTGTTGGCCATAATATGCAGATGAAGAAACTGAGGCACAGAAAGTCTTTGTTTGCTATGTAAAGTGGCAGGACCTGGATTTGAACCCAGTCAGCCTGACTACAGAGACGCTGGCCTTAATCAGCCAATTATGCTGCTTCTCAGTGACCTGGTTATTTAGAGCTTATCTTTTCTAATTTTTATAATGGATTCACCATAAGGACATGGGGGAAGAGTGTAAAATTTAATTAAAAATTAAATTAATTAAAATTTAAATTGTGAGGTCTTTTCACAAATGCTTTTGCCTCAAATACTGCCTGTTGGTAGTAACCTACTTGACATTAAGCGCACAGTAAATAATTCAGATTAATTTGCAACTGACTTAGATCTTTTCCATTGCAATTAGCATATGTGCAGTCAAGTATATGACTTGCATGGAAATACTGAGATACACAATTGAATACAGCACATATATTCAAAAGAAATGGCTAGAATAGATTTTGTCAGCCACACAATTCTTTAAAACAAATATATTAAAATAGTTCAAAGGAAGATATTCCTTGACTAAGTGACAATGTTTTAAAATATATAACAAGTGGTTTTAAAGATCTTTATTTACTATACTTCTATTTTCATTAAGCTGTGAGATTTTCAATATTTTATATGACTTTACAAAGGTTTGGTTAAGTGCATTAAATATATGCAGAAGCATCTCTACAAAAAATTGTTATTTGTTTCAAGTATTTTGGTTTAAAATAGATTACTGTGGGGGCCTCCCTGGTGGTGTAGGGGTTAAAGACACAGCACTATCAAGCTATGGGCAGCCACTATGAGTTCAATCCCTGGCCACGAAGCTGACCCACAGGGCGCAGCAGACCTCTCCTGCCCGCTGCTCTCCTCAGCAGTGTATTTCAATAGATCTGCCTGTTCCGCTCCCCATTTTGTCTCTGGTGAATCCTCTCACCCTCCACACCTCTGGCCTATACCCCAGTTTTGGTATGCATAAATAAATCTTAAAAAAATAAAATAAAATAGATTACCATGATTTCCAAAATATCCAAATTCTAATCTCATTGAAAATGTGGTATGTCTTGGCAATTATAATACCAGCAAGCATTTACAGAGCATTCTTGTTCTATTAAGCTTTACATGGGAACCCTTTAAATTTTATACTAGTTCAGCTAGGGGAGTAATTATTTTCACTAAATATATATAGTAAGGATCCACCTTGTGCATGATGAAACACATTTGCAAATTAGTCAATACCTCTAGCAATTGTTGCTGGGCCTGCATTGCTTTTTCCTTACGACATGTTTCATTTGCTCTAACGCTCTGTTTATTTCTTTCTAGAAAGTGAGCCTTCACTTTTAGAGTTCAAGCCATTCAGTAACGGCCCTTTGGTTGGTGGATTTGTTTACCGAGGCTGCCAGTCTGAGAGACTGTATGGAAGTTACGTGTTTGGAGACCGTAACGGGTAGGTTTCCTGGATACCACGATCTGATATATCAAAGGATACATCCATTGATTAGTTGTCAGGCTGCCCCAAAATGTTCAGATGTTTGTCTCTCTTTGGGGTTAGGTCTGGAACACATATCAAAATTATTATTTATTTTTAGTTCCATTAGGTATGGGACTTTCAAGAACTTTCTAGGAGTTGCTTTTTAAACAGACTTGGGCAGAGAAGTCTTCAAATGGACTTCTCATATTATTTAGACTCTTCCCTTCATCCGTCATGTAAATTTACCAGGTCAATGAGTAATTTGATAACTATTGTGTTACACGAGTCATATAAATATTTTTTTAATTATCTTGAAAGGCTAAGAATTTTTGTTTGGGCCAGATTTATAGGACTTTTAGCAACAGAACTTAATTTGCCGGTATAGGCAGAATAGTACAGAATTAAATTCTGGCCTAAATTTTAGAGATTTCATTGTGGGAAATTATAAGAAACTCTATGGTGAAATCCAAATGAAAAGTCTCATTTCCCAAGTCTGCGACATGCAGACATCTGGCAGAGCTGATGTGCTTGGTCACTGAAAGGGACTAGAAAAGTGTACTGATTCCATGGTCTCCCCTGCCTCTCTCTCTGATTAATAGCTCAGCATGGAGTCTAGTCCTGGAGAGGAAGTGTCATTCTCTGGATGAAGGGGAGGGCTTATTCTCATCCTCAGGTACTTTTAGTGCCCCCCTCCAAACAAAATAGTATCTTTAAGTACTTTCTCCCCACATGGGTTTTCACAGTATTCACACACATTATGGGCTATGTTATTTTTCCCTTTAGAAGCCAGGTCTATGGCACAGAATTTATTGTGAGTTTTAGTCTAAACATTTTACTGTGATTTTTTTTTCTGCACAAGTATGTTTTCATTGTTGCCTTCTGGTATGTTTTTGTTGTAGGAATTTCTTAACTCTCCAGCAAAGTCCCGTGAGCAAGCAATGGCAAGAAAAACCGCTCTGTCTGGGCAGTGGTGGCTCTTGTAGAGGTTATTTTTCAGGCCATATCCTGGGATTTGGAGAAGATGAATTAGGTACTGTACAAACGATTTCTATTAAGTTCCATTCTCGCTCCCTTCACCAAGAGGTGTTGTTCTGCCCTGAAGACTTGGTCTAACACCCTCATCCTCCCCTTTTGGAAATGTAACCTACAGCAAAGGTGACCGCCCAGAGAGATGGGTGATGATCCGGTTATGGATTCTTTTCCAGTAGCCATTTACTGGAGCTCTTCAAGTCTTATTTCTGCTATAGAAATAGAAAAGTAGTAAAGCAGGAAAGTGGATGGGTGGGCGGCGGCAAGAACAAAAGAATTTTTAAGTCCTGAAGAAAGAAAATTTTAAGTGTCTACAGATATTTTTGATGCTTGTGAGTCATCTGTTCCTATTTTCTATCTGAAAGCCTTCCCACGTATCCATGTCTCTTGGAGTTAGTTAAGAAATTATTGTAATCTAAAGCTCACCTAATTCTCTCTTTTGCTCATCTGGGCATGAAATTTATGCAAGTTCACATTTCCAACAGAATAAAATTATTTTCTCATTGGCAATCTATGGGATAGCTTAAAATGTATTTGTTGGCATGTTATCAAAGTGTATGCAGTTTAACAAGTAAAAAGAAGTTGAATTTGGAATTTGATCAAGAAAAGAATGGAAATGCTACTAATTTTAAATTATAAAATACATAGAGGTATCATTATGAGTCCATTTAAAGACTTACATCCAACCTCACCTTGGTTACTGTGCTCCGTTAGCCTCAGAGATGAATTTTTGTATTAAGAAAATAGATTTATGTTGCCCACCTAAATCAGAATATTTTCTCTAAACACACAAGTTAGGTTCTCTGACATCAAAGGAGAATTTATCAGAATAGCTCCATACCATTCACCTGGGCTAACAAAGACAAGATTCTGAAACTATATAGCATGTATTTCAGAGCCACAGGAATTCAAAGATTTCAATAAGAGAAGTCTAAACTGTCCTTTTTATAGCACTGAAAGCATTTTAAAATTAATTTCCCTTGATATTCTTCTATCCAACTGAAAGGAACCAGAAAGACACCAATTTTCACTTAAGGCCTCTGTAGTGAAATTTAAATATCATTGGCAATTCTGATTTAAAAATGTAAGTGAAGATTTTCTTGTTTGCTGCAGAGTTAGAACTGAATATTTAGACCTTGTGACTAAATCATTTTGATTTCTCTCGACTTTACTACAAGTGACTCATCCTATCAGCATCACCACCATTGGTTAAAAATACCCAAATATCCATCTGAATTCTATATTGGGTGTAAACCAACAGATAAAGCATACACCGTCCTTCTGTCAAAAGCTACAATATCATATAAATGTCACAATTAAAAATAAGTATATTTTCACTGAATTATGCTTTCATGTAAAACTGACTTTATTAACAGCCTTTTTTTAAATGAGTAAGTACTTGCATTGTTTTGAATCAAAAATTATCGAGAGTCTTTTTTTCTATGTATTTGCTTTTAACTAAAACATCAGGATGGGCTTGTTGTGAGTTTTTTTTTTTTTTTTTAAGATTTACTTATTTATGTATACAAGCTGGTGTACAGGCCAGAGGCATGGGGCGGCAAGAGGGTTCACCGACAGAGTAGGGAGCAGAACAGGCAGATTGACTGAAATACACTGCTGAGGGGAGCAGCGGGCGAGGTAGGAGAGGTCTGCCGCGCCATGTGGGAATCTCCGCGGCCGGGCGTCGAACTCTCGTCGCCGCTGCCAACAGCTCCACAGCACAGCGCTTAACCGCTGTGCCACCAGGGAGGCCCTGTTGTGAGGTTTTTAAGTGAAGTAAACTAAAGTTCTTTGTGAAATAAATACTAATTTTTTCACTTAGATTCCTTTGCTTTTCCACTTCAATTTTGTCTGTTTTGCTTGTGTTTTGGGTTTATTTTAGAAGAAAGTAGGAGGCTGTGTTAAATATATAATAATAGATTAGAATAGAGAAATATAAACTAAATCAAACACTATTTCATCAATGAGAACCAACACAGAATACCCTAATTCCATCTGGTCTCAAATTATCAGCTAACAGTTTCAACTGCAACCAAATCTTTCAAATTTGGACAGAAAAAGTCAAGATAAAACTTGACTTCAGCACTCATCTTACAAATATCTATTGAGCACCTGTTCTTTGTAAAGGCCTGTCCTAGGTGTTAGGGATATGGTGGCAAATAAAGAGACATGGATTTCATGTCTCCAGCAGGGCAAAAAAAAATGTTTTTAAAAATGTGTGTATTTGTATATTTGCATTATGTACATACATATGTAACTACTGATGTCAACTGGCAATAAGTGCTTTGGGGAAAAATCTGGTTGTGAAGACGGATACGGATGTTTAGGAGTTGGGAAAGAGCAATTTAAACAGTACAGTCAGGACAGATGACATTCAAGCACAGCCCTGCAGCAGGGAGAAAAGCAGAGAGCGCTCTGCGCAGAGACAGCTGCCTGACGCGGGCCTGGAGATAAGACCTGGGGCAGATGCTGAGCCGGGAAAGGCCTGGGACCGGGGTCTGCCCCCTCTGGTCAAAGCCAAGAGGCCAGTGAGGCCAAAGATGAGGTAGCAAGAGGGCCAAACATGCAGCTGAGATCAGAGCATGCGACATCCCAGCTCGCTGTCAGGACTGGCTTCAACCCGAGAGAGAAGTGGCCAAAATCTAGGCACATGCACAGCAGACGCTGAGCTCTCACATGGCCTTTAGGCAAGTGATGTAGATACATCGAGAGAGAAGATAGTTATGGCTACATGCATACACATACATATGTGCATGTATCGATGCACATATGCACAGATGTATATATATATGTGCATTTCCAGTTGAGTCTTGAACAGCCGGGGTCTGAATGTCGTGGGTCCACTCAAGTGCACGTTTTCTTGTAAACAGATGTAAACTGACGGCCTGGTTAGACACAGCGCAGGACTGCCATTGTATTTTCTCTCCCTTATGACTTTCTTATAGCACTTTCTTTTCTCTAGCTTACTTTACGGTAAGACTCCAGAACATACTATTGAATACATAGACCATTCAAAAAGGGGGGAGAGGGAGTATAAGGGCACAAAATGGAGTAGAAAAGGACACAAGGGACCATGGAGATGGATCACGGGTGAACTGGTGGTGGGCTACCCAAGGGGAATACAAAATGTAAAAGATATAAATAACAATAAAAATATTTTTTAAAAATATGTGTGGACTTGACTGTTGATGTGATCAGTATGGCTTCTGGTCCACAGTGGGCTATTAGTAATTAATTTTTGGAGTCAAAAGTTATATGCAGATTTGCAATTGTACGGGCAGGGGATGATGTCCCTACCCCGTATGTCAACATACTTATATATGAGGTAAAGAGAAAGAGACAGAGAGGTAGGGAGGCAGAGAGAGAGACAGAGACAGAGACAGAAAATATAAAGTTATCTGTTTCTCTAAAATATCTGTTAGACAGTAGGGAGCCTTGCAATTTTGTGAATTAATTTGCATTTCTCTCTTCACAGGTGAAGTTTACATTCTATCCAGTAGTAAAAGTATGACCCAGACTCACAATGGAAAACTCTACAAAATTGTAGACCCCAAAAGGTGAGTTCTTGTTATTTCTTTTTAGTCAAGTACTATTCCCTGTGTTGTTAGAATGCATTAAATTAGTGAGAGATGAACACAGGTGAGCACACCACCGGTCCTGATGGTGTCCTAGGGAATCCTCCACTCAGGTCACCTGGACTCGGAGGAACCTCTAAGAACCTTACAGCACCCGCAGGCCCACCGTTCTTGTCATCAGAGAGCAGTGGTGTGTTTGTGGCATCAGTGTCCTCCGTCAAAAGCCAGAGGAGTCAGACCCTTGAGGAAGTGGCCTCAGCTCTCGTACTAGAAGCAAACAACCTTTTGTCTTAGGGAAACTAAAAGCATCCCAGCAGACATGAAGACATGACAGCTGCTCGGTATGGTCACCTGTGGGGTCATCGGGATAAGTTATTTTGGCAATTCCACTTGTGAGCTTCATTTCAAAACTATCTGCAAACTCACAGCCCCTGACACAGACTTCTGTACTAATCAAATGCTAACAGAAGCATTCTGTTATCTCCCTCAGCAGCAGGAAGATTTGAACATTTTCTTCCTTCAAAGAATATATTTATCTCACCCCTATTCCTCTCCACCCACCCATCACAACTTCAACACACACGCAACTTTCAAAAGATCTTGAATCAGAATAGGTTGTTAATTTCATGGATAAAACCAAAAACATCAGAAGCTGCTGAAGTGAGCCTGTCAAACAGACATTAGTCATAAGTTCAGAAACAACTAGTACAGAAGTCGTTACACAGGCACAACTATTGTTGAACCTCAACCCTCGTCACATTCTGGCTGCCAGGCTGCAGATTTTTAATTCTTCCTAGACTAAAGTATCTTCCGAAGACTATTTGCAAATTTCATTTACTGAACTTCAAGGCCCTTTTAGAAGAATAAGTTTGAAAAATCTAAAAAGTTTACTAAAGCCATTTTTAGTTCCATATTTTAAAATATTATTTGTAAGTTATAAGCTGTGTGTATTTTTCTGAAAAGTCACTAATAGAATGGAGGTTCTTGTCCTTTTTTTTTTTTTAATTGCGGTACATTGGTTTACAAAATTTTTTGTGTTTTAGGAGTATAGCATCGCCCCTTTCAGGCATCACTATACCACACCCACCAACCACCAAAGACCCCTAAGTCCTCCATCACTGTCCATTGTGCCTCCTCCCCATTTTCTTCTTATCCCTCCCCTTATACTTCTGATAGCTTCAGTTCTGTTGTCAGATTTCTAGATTTTAGTATTGTTTTGGCTTTATCTGAACTTTGTTTTGTTTTTCTGTATTCCATGGATAAAGTATTTGTCTTTCCTCTTTTGATTTATTTCACTTACAATCTCCTCCATTTCTATCCATGTTATCGCAGTTGGCAAAGACTATCTTTTTGATCACTGAGTAGTATTCCATTGTGTATCTATACCACATCTTCTTTATCCACTCATTTGTTTTGGGGGACCTAAATAGTTTCCATAGTTTGGCTATTATAAACAGTGCTGGAATGATCATAGAAATACATATTTCCTTTGGAATTAGAAAAACAGTCTCTTTCCCAAGGAAAATATAAGCTGACATTAATGCTACAGGGCAAAAAGAGAAATAATCAATCCTATTCTCCATTTACCGGTACACATTTTCTTTCACAATAAGGTAAATACGAATCTCTACACTATAGGAGTTCTTTTCCTCTTTGGGTGTGAGACCAATGCCCTGTTTGTGAAAAGCAAAGCAATGAGTGAAAAAAAACAAAAACCAGACACTTATAGTGATTGTTGAAATCGGCAATATTAAGAACAAAAACCAAACTAATGTTAACTCGTAAAATAACAGCATTCTGATGATTCAGCATAAGGTCGAGGGACTTCACTCAGATCTAGTGCCATTTAGTTTCAAAATAATCATCTTTAGTCCATTATGTTTTTCAAAGTGGATATGCTTTTACAAGCTTCCTGGTAGTCTTATAATTAATTCTCCCTCCTCCTCACAAACATCTCTCTCTCTTCATCTGGATTGTTTAGTCTGCCTGTGCGTTGAGGTGAATTTTACACCTTCTATCCATTATTAGTGTCCAATTACCAGGGCTGCCATCAGGGCCCTTGGCTTTGTGTTCTTAAGGCCTCCTCGAGTAGGGTGGTCTCAGAGTGACATACCTGAAAGGCTGCCTTCTCATTATGGTGCCTGTTTCTGGTGAGTCCTGTCCTGTGGGGGGCCGGGTTTAAGATGTGTGTTTGGTTTTCAGAAGGGGGGGGGTTAACAGTTCCAAAGACAACGGCCTTGTACACAGGCATAAGCATTTGCTTCAAAATTAAACTGACGATAAGAAAACAAATGTTTTCATAAACAGTTGTTGGGAGTCTCATGCTGTTTCGATTTGGATGCCAATGTTTATTATTATAGTATTTCTCCCTAGATGATTGGAAGTTTTATATAAGCAGACATTTTAGTGTATGTGAATGGGATTATTTTGGAAACACAAGCTAATTATGGTGTTCAGGGTGCCTGCCTCAGAGCAAAACATTTTCTGAAACTTCTGAGGAAGAATTTGAAGAAAGAACCCCATCCACTGAAAAAGCAATATGTAGACATTTTTTTTGTTATTTTAAAAATCTATTCAAATTCAAATCTTAGGTTCATTGTATTCATGTGGAAATGCTCCCGTCTTGTTAGACTACTGCTTTCAGAATGTTTTCAAGCATCAATTGATTCGTGACCCTGGGGGAGCCTACAACAAATTATATGAAATTGTTATATTCTAAATTACCTGAGTTAGAAATGACATTCTGATTCCCCATATGACTTATGGTTTTTCTACTTTCTCCTATACACGCACACAAACACTCACACAGACATACACATACACACATAGACATACACAAGAAAGATGGGGAAGTTTAAGCCATATTCAATAGCCTTAAGTCACTTGGGCAAAAGAGACAAGGTTCTAGTATTACCACTTCCACCCAAAAGGACAATTTTATCTGAGGCTCTAAGTTACTTAATCACTTAGGTAAGTTTCAAGTCATCTATAAGGAGCAACCTTCTCAAAAAGGAATTTCAAGATAGTCTGTTATAAAAATAAAATGCCATTCTTTATAATGACAAAAGAAAAACAAAAGTCATTGAGAATACAACCAGGTTTCCCTAAGGCTTCACTAGAACTCTGGGGTTATTTAAGGAAACACGTTTCCTAAGGAAGCAGGGTAATGACTTTTGGCTCCAGGTTGGGCCACTGAACACACCTGAGCACTACCTGCCCGTGCCAGGGAGGTCCAGCTATAGCCGCAGAGAGCTGGGGTAAAGTCAGTACTGTCACCTGAATGCGGAGTCAACTCACTGGGCCCCAAAGCCTCCAGTACTGGGTTCTGTGTGGCTTGGTGTGGGGAGTCCTATGGCCTGCAGTTCCAGGAAAATGGGTTTCCACGCATGGAACACCCTCCTGGGCAATAATTTTAATTCACAAGGCAGAGTCATCCGGGGCTAGTCAAGTCCTGATAGGCCAGGGGTTCGATTATCTGGCCTCTCGCTCTCCCCTAATGTAGGGCCCGGGCTGCTTCACCTGCACCATGCCCCTGTGCCCCCCAGTAACATACAGGTGATGCCCTGCAGGTTACTGCCCTATTTCTATAGAGGTCTGGGGAGATGACTGATAATCTCCTAAAAGCACGTTACAATCTTTACTCTGGGCAGAGCCCATTCATGCATACAAGAAATATTTTCAGGTGACCGCTCCACCTTTAAGGCTCTCTTAGTTCCGAAATTGGGATGAAGGTGTTCATGGACGCTTAAGGGGGGGTTGGGGGGGTCTTCCTGCCCAGTGTGCGCATGCTCTTTCCTAAATCTTTTCAGTATGGAGCACATGCGCTTGGGAGGTGGAAACGCAGGTCTTCGAGCAGAGATCTACGCCTTCCAAACTTCGCTTTTACAGAACACAATTTTTTTCACACTATGGACATAGATTCTTTGTTGTTTCAGATGAACTGAAACAATGACTCTTTTTTGATTTCGACATGACTCCAGGGTCATTTCTCTAGGAATTTGTAAAACAAAATCATGCTGAGTCAGGCTGATTTAATTGCTATGGACCCAGTCTTACTCTATTCTCATATATCGCCTATCAGTTACCCTAAGTCACACGACCATGCCCTTCAGCAGCCTATAAATCAACAATGCAAATTCCAAGCTGGAGAGGTCACATCACAAAAATGTTGTCCCTTCCAAACCCTCCCCTTGACCAATATCAAAAGTGCTCATAGGCCTCCCCCCTGCCCCCTCACGGCCCCACCCGCCCCGCTTCCAGCCCTTTGTTCATTTTTTCCCTGAATATCTCCACCCTACTGGTTGCGGAAGAGTGTTGTTTTTGTTTGTATTTTTCAAAAATAAAAATAAGGAGAAATCAGCTGGGTTGATCACTCCATGTGTCTCAGGGAGCCAGCAGGCAGCCCGGCCACCCTAAAGAGAGCCCTACATCCTCAGCGGCTTTAGCCCCAGGAGCGAGTGGAGTCCCCATTCATCAAAGTTTTATGCAAGTGGCCCCCTAGGCTGATAAATCCCCACAGTGCCTGTTGACCCAGCTGCCAACCCCTCTTGCTGCAGGCAGTGTTTTCCCGGCCACCCTGACAGTAACACAAACTGTTGAGCAGCTCCACGGCCCCGCAGCTATTAACAAGGACACGGGCTCCACCAGGGACTAGTTTTCAAACATGACAGAATTTCTTAACACTAGAGGTCACGAACAAGTCTCTGCCCTAAAAAATCCATTCAGCATGCTGGAGTGGAAGTCTAAAAGACAAGGACGCATGGTCCACGTTTTTGCTATTATTTTTCTCTATAACCTATAACTAAAAAATGGATCTCTATGTATCTGCCAGCTTATGCTTTATTATCAGTGGATTCTTATATGTAGGGCACAATATCTTTAACTAACAAATCTAAGTGGCCAGATAGCATTATGAATTTCAAACATAAAGAATTAGAAAAGATCAGACAAGATCAAAGTCAAAATTTCTAATGAATGGGTGAGCATGAATGCATAATACATGGTAATGGCCCAAGTGGAACTGGAATTTTAGTCATACTTTACCAGGATTTGCATCTCTGTATATATTTGTACATACAATTAGACAGATTTAAATACCTCAGATAACAGCCCCCTCCCTGCAAAGCCATGTGGAGCCATCACCTATTTCAAAACAAATATATAATATTATATAATTTTTTAATGTTTTCTATATAACTTTGTTTTTAAAATATTCATGCAAGACTTTACGTGTATATATATTTCCTTGAGACATGGCATTTAGAGGAATTTTCTGCTTTAGATTGTAATTCCAGTCTTAAACTATCAATTTTGAATGTGGGGAATATCAGCTCCCAGAGTAACAGTACAGATGGCAATAAAATTTGATTGATTCCCACTTATAAATGGCATTCACTAAAAAGACAAAGTGGGAATATGAATAATGACAATATATTCTTCAAAATGAAACTCATGTTAGGAGTTGAAAACTCTTTAAATGATTTCTTTTTAATTTCCATGTTTCTCCCCGCCGGGACAGAGGCAGAAGTCTGATATTAGACTGCTGAATACTTTATAATAAGGCAGTCTATCAATAGATATCATCAGTACTTGTGATGTAGGTAGATTTCATCTTGCATAAAACAGACATGAATTTTATAAAAAGATGTTTTCTAGTGGAGGGAATACTTTTTAAATAAAACTGTCTTAACTTCTTTTTTTGTTGTTGTTTTACTAATTCATTTTAGTTGTGTTAAAGATCTGTTGCTTAAATGACTTGTTTTTGTCAACACTGACAAGTGAATCAGAGTAGAAGATCAAAATTTGGAAATTTGTCATCCTAAGTGTCTTCAAAGAGAGTTTAAACTGACACTTTTTGCTCTTTGAAAGGAGAGAAACTTGTTACAAAATTTTAGTTACCATTTAAAGCATTTTAGGATATTTAAAATTTCTACTCTCATGATACAAAATTAAAACACGGGCAAATCTACAGCTTTATAAGTAGGAAAATAATTTAATCTTTTTAGATAGTTTCTAAAAAAAAAAAACAAGTGTAGGCTTTGTCTTCTGAAAATAGGTTGAACCCAAGCTATTTCAAATGCCCATTTTCCCACTCACCGACATTTCTTACTTAGTGTCTAATATTTTTATCACTTAGGGTTTATGAATTAAGTTCTTAAGTTAAAAAAACTGATTTTGGATGTAAACTTCCCAACAGAATAGATTTATTCTAACACAAAAATATAAATTTCTTTATATCTGGAAGCAATGACATTGACTCTTTTTTTGTACCCTAATTTTTTAACCATATAATCCAAGATACACCAGAGGATTTAATCAGTCTATAAGTATCTTTATAATGATGACTGCTTCACATGAAGTTACGCAGCTCTGCAAACAAGGACCGCCGAACTTAAGGCTAGGAGTAAATCCTCAGTCCGACCTTGGACCTTTAGAGGGAGCCTCTCAGCAGTGTTCAAATGAGACCCACTGGGTTTCCCTCTCTCAAAGCATCTCTCAGGGTCCTGGCTCTCTGCAGGCTGCAGTTCCTCGAGTTCAAAGCTTCACTGCCATTGCCATTTTGTTTTCTGTGCCTCTCATCTCCCCTGAGCCACCCACCTCCATCTTTTGCCAACCTGCTCCCTGGTAGTCCAAGCTGTCTCCCAAGGCCCAAGTTTTGTTTGGGTTAGTGCTTTAGTTACAAAGTTGCAAAGACCTGGTGGGGTGTCACATCCCCACCCTGTGATTCGCATAAGCCCTACTATTTTTAGCATGCAATTTCATGGGATATAAGGTCGTCCAGGATCATATACATTGAAAGCAAGTGGAAATGACTATTTTTCTCTACTCACCACTAATAATCACATTGACCGGTTCTGAATTTAGGACACTGCAAACATGATACAACAAACAGCCAAGGCAATTTGATTAGACATTGTCATTTGTATTTTTTTCTAAAAGCAGATGACTTTATTAACTAGATACATATGTTTTCACCTCCCAATTTGCCCATGAAAATATTTATACTGAGGTAAGATAATAAAGTTGAATGAAGTCTACCCACACGCCTTTTCAGACCCCCGTGTATTGTGATGGTGGTGTTTGTGGAATGGATTGGAGGCCACGTGCCACTACTGACCTAGAGTGAGAGGACCAGTTGAGGGCTGGGCTAGGAAAGAGTCCTATTATCTAGCTGTGTAAAAGCCATTTAATCTCTCTCTACATGTCTGAGCTTACAAATTTGGGGACAACAAGACCAGGCCTGTGTCATAAGGATAAAGTGGAATATGAAATTATCCAAAGTGTGGAGTGGCTTCATCACTTTTATTATGGTTGCTTATTTAGCCACGGAACCAATTTGGCGAGTATCGTGAAAGTTCTGAGAATCTTATTAGCTCTGGACTGTCAAGCTCCTGGCTCATTTCACCAAATCACCTTGTCTGAGCCTTTCAGGCCCACTCAGACCTTCCCCGCTGGGGCGTTAAGGTCAATCAACCCTAGTACTGAGTGTGCATGTGCTCAGCGTTAAAATCCAAGAAGACCTCAAGATGAAGACAGCATTGCTCACAGAGAACACAATAGAGAGCCAGCCCCATTTTTTCAGCACATTTTAGAACAGAGAAATGTAGTGGTTCAAGACCCTGTCTGCAAATAGCATAGGACACGGGGTTTACCCCCTCTTAAACTAGAATTCTGAAAATATGCAGTGTGCACTTAAAATAATGTGCTCAAGTATACAAGTTCCAAGTTATTCTTGAATTTAAGTTTTCTTTCCCTTTATGCCAATGTCAGGGTCACTCAGGCCATATGTAAAAAGATCTCAGGCAGCTACATATGATATAATGCTGAGGAAGGCACTGCTTAAGGTGACTGGCAGCACCTCAGTCTGGGTGCGCCCTCACACCTGACTGTTAGAGGATGTGTGTGGCCACCTGTCATGCCAGGAAGTCACCCCAACATCCATATTGCGGGGTTACCCAGACATAGATTCCACTGTCTCTCCTCCAACTGGAATATGGCCACCTCTGAATACAAAGTCAAGTTGAATCTGCCCAGTGTATTCTCACCTTCCAGCTGCCACACACCTGCTATGTGTAGCCACAGAACATGCTGAGCAGTCCACGGGGGTCTAACATGTTGCTTCTCACGGGCAGCTGGCACGAGTACAATGTCCACTTGCCCAGGAAAAAGTCAGTAAGCATCCAAATTTAGGGACCATATCCCGGCCGAAAAGAAAAAGAAAGTCGATGTGTGTGTGTTGACCTTGACCTTGGACAAAGGCACTAAAATGGGCTTGAAGGGTGACACAGCACTGGCAGGAGGGCTTCTGCTTCTGTCTTAAGCCACCAGGGTGGGAAACAGCAAAATCTCCTGAGGAAGTTCACCTGCCTCCCCTGCTTCTAGGTAAAAGTGCTGAGTGTTGAAGTTAGAATCTGAGTGGCTGCGGGTGATAGTTGTGTGTCAGAAGGCTCGCATAGGGA
Source organism: Scalopus aquaticus (assembly GCA_004024925.1). Taxonomy (NCBI): domain Eukaryota; kingdom Metazoa; phylum Chordata; class Mammalia; order Eulipotyphla; family Talpidae; genus Scalopus; species Scalopus aquaticus. The sequence goes on from PVIJ01000883.1 coordinate 145,998, forward strand.
GGAAATCCCTGACCACAGTCTGTGCTTTAGCTGGATTTTACCAAAACTGCCTCTGTGTGGGGGTGAAGGGGGGAGGCCCCACACAACACAGGATTGCAGGGCTCTGGACTCAAGGCCACGGAATGCATGACCGCTGGCTGGGCCGGACCCTGATCTAGAACAGGGCCTCTCGAATTTGAACATACTGGCGGTCTCCTAACAAGCGAAATAAATGCAGATTCTGATGCAGTAGTTTCAGGGGGGGACCTGAGTCTCCAGAATTTCTATCAAATGCACTGCATGCCCAGTATCACCCTATGAGTAATGGGGATTAAATGTCTCTGACCTTCCGACTTCGTGAGATGGGGATGAAAGCGTGGCAGACAGGTAGTTTTGTAAAGGTTACAAGTGGCGATGACCCTTTCCCTCGGGTCCCAGCAGGGATATGGATAAAGCAACATCACCTTTCTCTCTTTGCAGATGGTGCTTAAGAGAAAGCATTATTGCATCTTCTGAAACCCCCAGTGAGTCAGATTTTATAAATGAGTGCCACTCGTGACCTATGTACCTTATTTTGCAATGACACGAATTTAAAATCTGGACCCTTAACACAATTTCAGCACCATCCCCTTTTCTTTTTGTAAAAGACACAATAGATTTCTGTAACTCTTACTCTGACGAGCAGAATAAGGATTTATCCTTGTGCTTCCATACGAATGCACAGAGGATGTCTCATTGATTTATTCATTGATTCATTGATTCAATTAAATATCATAAAATTAAAACCATCCATAATCCTGCTACCCAGAGACCTTCCCTGTTGGCCTTAGCTATTCACAAAAAATCATCACATGTGACATGTTTATAAATTCCTTATGCTTCTCAACTTCTTCCTTTATTTCAAGAAAGTATCCGAACCTCTCTGCTACTACGAAAAACCAGCCCAAGTAGGATTCTAAGCAAATGACTTAAATTCTGAAAACAAGGTGAATATTTGCATTTAAGAATATCAGGCAGTTTTCTGCACCATCCCTTTACTGTTCCATTATTTGTCAAGGGATTCGGAAATGTGTTTTTCTGATTTCAATTAAGTTTGAAGACTCTGGGGATAACTGTCATCTTTACTACAAACTGAAATATCTCTTCAGTAAAAATTCTATCTTGAAAGCTACTTTGGACTTCATCCAGTAGACCTAAGGGTCCAAAAGTTTAGAAAGGAACAGTACCATTTAAGCAATTCATTATTAGGCCATACATTAAATCACCCAATTTTCCAGCCTAATAAAAATGAGATTGAAAAATGAGTTATATACTCTAGGTTTTTGTTTAGATCCTATCTTGGTATACACACACGTCTATCTGTTACAGGGCAGCCCCGATACAAAATGGGGTGCCTGTCTGTGGGTTCTCAACTATGCGCTTAAGAAGAACTTATAAGACTCAACTGCAGATTTTTTATTAATAAAATTAATAAAAAAGGGGTTTATTTACAAAAAAGGGAGGGGAAAAGGGTAAAGAATAAATTGGTGAATGCGTCCTACCAGTTTCGCTGAGCTGGAATCTCAATGGCACACTCCAAAAAACTGGCGATTCACAACCACGAGCAATCTCCTTCCCCAAAGCTCATATGTCTGGTTTTTAAATACCAAAAAACAATGCTTAACTCCACCCTCAGTCCTCAGCATCCTCCCTTCGGTGATGATGGCATTCTGGGATTCGTAGTCCTAGGTGTCTTGGATCTCTCTGGCTTGAGGTGGGGGTGGGGTCCTGGGACACTCCCCTTTCCTGAGGACCACCCTCTTACATATCTATCTATCTATCTATCTATCTATCTATCTATCTATCTATCTATCTATCTATCTATCTATCTATCTGTGTAGTACTTAAGGTACATGAGATGGTATACTTCAAGATGATAATAATAGAGTTCAGATTTACTCATCTTCATCCCATTTCTTCCTTCCTCACTCCATGTAAAGAAACCCTGTTCTTTTCAATGGAAGGAAGAAATGTCACTAGAATAAAGAGTGTGTGGAGGGGGATGGTTGGGATCCCAGAAATCTTTGCCAAGCTTTACCAAATATATTACTAGAAAAAACTGTTGACTTAACTCACAGCTGGAAGAGAAAACAATCCTATCTCTTTACATCAAGCTTATTTCTTAAACTGTTATTTAATTTATAATTAGTGTAAAGATGCTTTATTTAAATGAATTTAACATGCCTTAGAAGAATTTTGTTGGGCTTAAGTTAATTTAGGCAATAGAGAGACCACAGCAATTGCTTTTAGTATTATTATGTAAAAGTACAGCAATCAGATTTTAATGCCATCCCATCCTTAAATGGTTCATATATTCCTAATTTCTTCACTCAGCAGAACAGAAATGAAAGACACCCTTATCAAACCTCATCTCCCTCCTCATTTCATTTACTCATCCAACAGATTTTTAATTTTATATCTACATGTGATATAGACTGTTCTGAAGATCCTAAAAAGATACAAGAGAAGGGAAGGAAATATTTGTCTAAAAGGAGTATGTATTCTCCTATAGAAATTAAGTTAAATAAAGACTTGGATTAAGTGCCTATTCGGTATTTTCCTAGCTCTGTGAATATAAATAGTTGAAAGAGGGAACAAGTAAAATCACTCTGGCGACTTAAATGTCATCTTCCTATAATTGTCCCTTCCCCATGACATGGCATATGCACCTCTATCATAACAGGGGTCACAGTGCATCATATTTTTGTCCTTTTGTGTCTGTCTTCCCCCCACAGCGGTGACCTTGAGGAACAGGGTTATGTTTTATGTCTTCTGCCCATGAAGAACACAGCATTTACTCAAGTAAATGACTGGACTTGAAGGAGACTGAAATGTAGTGTTGGCTTCAGACAGCTTTCATTTCCGTGGGAAAGGAAAGGAGCTAAGATAACCCACTCCTGTAAGAGATGAGCTCTATTTTGTGTAAATTTTCATGTCAAGGGATCCCCAATAGAATAACAATTTATTTTTTATTGATTTTTATTGAGGTAACATTGGTTTATAACCATACTTAAGTTTCAGATGTCAGACTTAATAGTCTAAAAGAGAGGGAGAGAATTTATTGAAAATGCTAACTGGGGAATGTTAGTTATCAACTTTATAAGAGGGAAAAAAAGATAATTTTCCTAACTATTTAAATAAAAGCTTGCAGGAATCATGATGTTTATATAGGACAGCCACACTGTTCCTATATAAGCTAAAATAAACAATCCTAAATTGAAATAATTACACCCACAGGTAGAAAAGCAGTGCTGTTTCTTAGATCAAAACAATTTAGAATTCCCCTCGATACACTGGGTTTCCACATACCTAAATGTCTGCTGAAAAATAGTGAAAACATCTAGTTTTGAGGAACAGCTGGGAAACAAGGACCAGATACCCTTCCTGCACGTCAGTGTCAATCCTAGTTCCTTTTCCCACTGCCCAAGGATCAACCCCTGATCCTTTGCCTCCAGGTTGCTATTCACCTACAGTCCCCTCCCTGCTTGCTCTAGTGGTGTCCTCTATTGATGGATCCACTCAGGCATAAACTGTCCTGCTGAGGGGCATGAAAGCCAGAGTTGTGTCACCGTGAAACTTCAGGTGTTTCTGACACACTCTACTCCTGGGGCTCTTCCTCAATAAGTTGGAAAGAGGGTGAAAAAGTCAGTTACAAACAGGAGTTGAATAGACAGAATGCCAGTGACAAGTGAGCAAAACCTGCTTGCTAAATGCCACCGAGCGCACAATCGTGGCCTGGGACTTGCAATATCTCTGTGACTTTTAAGAAAATTTCTCTTCTAATGGTCAAAAATGCCACCCACACCTCACAGACAAAAGAAGAATTTTATCCAGAGAAAAGACAGCAGATGAGCGTTTTTGTCCAAGGAGAAGGCAGTACCCTTGCCTGCCTAGGCCTAGCCTTTACCCTTTTCTCCCCCCCCCCATTACTTCCAGAAAGACTCCCTTGGGGAACACATAGAAAATATTCACTCATGTTTCCTGAATGAAAATATGCCCCCTGATGGAATACTTTCGGGACTGCCACACAAACTGACCATTTCTAGATTTAGATTTAAATAAGAGTTTGAAGAGATGAAGGGAGTTTTCTGAATTGTCCCATTAGTTGCAAAACACAGGACTTTCAACATATAGTGGGATTTTTATTGGAGAGAGGATCTAAAGAGTCACTTATTTTTATTTTTAATAAGGTTTTGAGCCATTATAGAAACAGCCTGAGGTCAGGCCCCAAATTATCACCACTGTTGCGTAGGAGCATAACAAGGTAATCTAGCTCAAGAAAACTGAGTCTACAGGGCCTAATTATTTGCTTATCTCAGAAAGCTATATAATTTAGCTCTCGGGTGGTTCTGACCTATAATTATCACCTTCTTTGTGATGATACTTAAGGAGTCCAGCTGCTGGGCCATTCTAGCCCTAGGGATCTGAGCGGTGAAGGGACGTTTGTTTACATTCCTTAGCTGGAAAGAACCTTCTCCCCACATGTGGCACAGGTGACCTAGCTCAGAGCTGAGCCACCGCACATTTTTTTCCTGAAGGCTAAGCCCTGAGCCCCTGGGAGGGAGATTCCAGCCTGACCCCCCCCCCCCTTTAAAGGCAGCCTCTAGTTTCAAAATCAGAACCATAAAACTCTTTCTCTGCAGTCACCTTAGCTCCTCCCTCAGTGATGGCAGTTGTGAGCAATTAAAACAAAGTCTATGACGTCTTATTTGGCAGGTAAGACGCTCCTGTTCACTGCTCCGAGCAAGCGTTTTCTTCAGAGCAGGAGGGTGTCAGGTTTTTTTAAAAAAGTGTGCATGTGTGTATGAGACGGAGAGAATTTCCTGAACACGCTAACTAAGGAATGTTAGTTATCAACTTCTTAGAAGAAAAAAAGATAATTTCCCCCCCAAATGTAGGTAGAGACTTAAGGGAATGATAATGTTTCTGACGACCACACAGTCTTATAAACAAGTCCATGTCTGAAATAATTACACCCACAGATAGATAGGCAGGTTCTAGATCTTAGGCAAAAACGACTTAGAATTCCCTCCATTATAAGCACATAAATACACGTTTGTGTATAAAATCACTATGGGTCATTCTTTAGGGAAAGAGTTTAAACTTTGAGTCAGTAACATAGACACACACATAGATTTTGATGTTCTTTCAAGACAAATCAGTCTTGAAAAAATTACCCCACAAGTAATGTAAAATGGAAACAAAAGTTGATTCCCCAGGTTTTCGGGTTACGAGCTTCCTTGGGGAGAATGCTTTCAGGCTGATGCTGGCAAGTGTGTGGGTAACAAGCGAAACCTCTCTCGATACTCTAGCAACGTGGATAGATCTGGGGGAGGAAGTTTGAAAATGTCTGCACAGCTTTATTTTTTAAATTGCCCTTGTGAGAAATTCTTAGCTACCCGATGTTACATAGCAATGTAGTATCACCACATCTGTAATCAATGAATTGTGATCGCGACCAAGTGCCTTACAATGTTGAATGTGTTCCCTTTGGTTCAAAACCAGGTCAGTTTATTCTCACTGGCGTGTATTCTATTCTTAGAAAGTTGTCCATCTTTTTGACTGAGTCATTTAAAAGAAAGGTCTCTTTAGAAAACAAGAGACATGCTGTGTAAGCTACAAAATCACTACATTTCATTCCAATTTTGATTTTCAACCAAAATGCACTTTGAACTGCTGTGTGTGTTGCAGACCTCTGGTGCCTGAGGAGTGCAGGGCCGCAGTGCAGCCTGCCCAGATGCTGACCTCGGAGTGTGCCGGGCTCTGTCGAAACGGCTACTGTACCCCATCGGGAAAGTGTTGCTGCAGCCCAGGCTGGGAAGGGGACTTCTGCAGAATCGGTCAGTGTTTCTGTTGTAGCGCCCAGAAAGACTGGGCATGGGGCCGTGGTAGGAATGCAAGAACTCAGCATCTGTTATTTTTTCTAGAACTTTCTAGGGTTCAGACTTGGTGAGCCCTCCACAATAACATTAATGCCCAATCTGTTTCTCAACAGCTAAATGAAATCTTTTCAATATTCTTACAGTAAATGATTCTTGTGTATAAATCAACATAAACACCAAAGGCCTTTAAATAATTGAGTTCTTTCACAAAGTAAAAAGTGAAAACGGCATAGTTCCATCATCCCAGCTGGCTCAGTCCTGGGTTTGAGATTTCACACCAGCCAATGACTTAGTGTTTACAAAGCCCCTCCCAGCATTTTCCAGACACCCCATAAATGTCCTCCCTAAACTTCCTGCTTGCTTTCCTGCTAAAGCACCCTAAAAAACAGGGTCTTTCAGTGGGTGTTATTAAATAAAAGGGGAAATTGCAATTGTCTGGAAGATTATGAGATTTGTAAAATTACTTTTGCCTCTCCCTTGTGAAATATCAACTAGGTGTGCAACAGCTCAGAGACAGCAAAGGAGATTTACTCCGGGGCTACTCCACCCTTTAACTTGAGGTTCCCTCAGTTCCATGTAGCAATATTTAAATTCCACTTGGTGAAATAAGAAAATTAGATAACACCTCGAGTTTATGGTGTTTATGTTGAAAGCGCATATTGAACAACCAGCACACAACGTGTCACTTATAAAAGATTTTGAGTGGCCATTTCGAATAGTCTCGTGGCTCTTGCTAATGAAAATTAAAGTTCCAATTTAATATTTAGTATTATTCTTAATTCATAAATGCCCTTTTCTTTATTCTACATATATGTTTCAAAAAATTATTACCATGCTTGTCTACGTTTTATCATGTCCAACAAAAAATAGCCAGCATTTAAGTCCACATATACAGTTTACATTGTGAGCCTAATTGCTTCAGCCCTTATAACATCACCTGATTGATTAACATAGTGGTTCCATATCTAGGGAAAAAATACAATTAAAGCTCAATGGAAATCAAGCAATTGCATTAATTAGAACAAATGCTTACATTTTATAGATCCAGTCTAGCTTCCTTTTTTTCCAGTTGACAAAAATATGAGAATTAGCATCAGATGCAGTGATATGCTAATTCCTAGCTGATGTCATCCTCAGCTTCCTTTGATATTTGACAGTATCTATTCCCTTTCTGCTTCCTTCTTAGTGTCCATTCTGCTTTATTCCTTATTTGCATTTTATCTAACCTCTTAAATCCCTTAAGTCACCAGACATACTCTATGTTTAGACTGAGGGTAAATAAATTATTTTAAATATAAGTGGCAATTATTTTAAATATGGTATATATGCCATAATAGATATTAATAATAACAATGATTAGTAGTAGTAGTAGTATAGTGTGATGTGAATGAAAATACATTTTTTGTGTTAATATTAAGTTTTCTTTCCATGAATACTTTACTCTTTCCACTAAGACAAGTTAATGAGTTTGACATATACGATAAACCACAACTCTTCACGAAAATAATCTACCCATGATATTTTTGACCCAAACATGGGCTTTCCTCACACTCACATAGTTTATTAACGTCCACAAATTTAAAAGGAAAATTAGTTTGTTTTCTCCTTGTCCTGAATTTTCCATGTATCAGTCAGAGACCCCTGGAATTTGACTAATGTGTTAGAAAAAATGAAAAACGACCCAGACCCTGCTAACCTCCGGACTTCTGTGTGCAGTGGCTGCACACCTAGATTTACCCATCACCGAAAGGGTTCCAGCCTTCCCCGTCATCTCACTCCAGCCGCAAACCCCACTTCCCCCACCTACGTCTCGTGGTAAAAATCCTCTCCTGACGAGATTCTGAGCCGTGGGGTAACCCTGCGAGCGCTTCCAGCACAGCCTCTGCCCCCGGAAGGGTTCACAAAGTATATTTAGGGAAGAACCCTGGCTGTGCACCCCCTGGGAGCCAGGGGCGGGCCGCCAGGGAGTCCATTTGGATATTCCGGCTCAGCAAAGCGGACAGCTGACCGATCTGTCCTCTGTGCTGGAGAGGAGGACCTGCCCAGGAGCAGGGGGACATGGAGTGACCTGGGAGGCCGCCCTCGTAACGCCCTGGTCGAGCAGAGGTTTGAAAGAACTGAACCTTCATTTTAAATGGTCAGTTCTGCAAGGGCCTGAAACTGTCCCCCCGACCGTCGCTTGGCAGGAAGCGGCTCCCACGCCGCGCTGCCTGTGGGCCAGCAGCCTTCTTGCCTTCTTGTGTGGATTCTTCTCTGGAGCATTTAATGACTGGCTTCCGCTTTCTCCCCCTCCCTTCCGCTCTATGTCAAATATGTGTTGGCCGCATCCTCAGCACTGTTTCTGATCTAGAGAATGAGAGTGTGATTTTATTGCTCTTTTTCCTCCCAGCAAAATGCGAGCCAGCCTGCCGGCATGGAGGCGTCTGTGTGAGACCCAACAAGTGCCTCTGTAAAAAGGGATATCTTGGTCCTCAGTGTGAACAAGTGGACAGAAACATCCGCAGAGTGACCAGGGCAGGTATTCTAGATCAGATCTTTGACATGACATCTTATTTGCTGGATCTAACAAGTTACATTGTATAGTTTCTGGGACTGTTTGAATATTCCTTTCCAATGGGCATTGATTTTTTATCCTGTCATTAAAAAGAAAGACTTATCCTGCTCCACACTCCTGTGATTTCATTTTCTTTTATTAATTTAAAAATAATTTCCAGAAATGTGCAGATCCTGTGTGTGTATGTCGGCAAGTTTGTTCACGTATGTGCACGCACACACACACACACACACACACACACACACACACACACTCACAACCCCTATTACACATGGCTGCAAAACAGATGGGTGTTTAAAATTTCTATTTCCTAATGTGGGGTAATTTACACAGAAATTCCATTGTAAATTGATAACGGAATTTTTATGTCACCAGAAGAGATTATTTTACTTCCCAGGAATTTTGTCTGTAATAACTAAAGTCAACTTGAATGGAGTTTTGAAACATTAGTGTGCAATCTGATGGAGCTAATAAAAAGGCAATATTTTCATATTAAGAACTATAAAATGAGAAAATGTTTCAGAACTGCCAATGCATTTCTAAATGAGCAACTTGATATAAAATTGTAATCTTCATTTCTATCGATGTATCCAATGACAGAATGTTTACGCACTTACCTTTTTATTGGCAGAGAAACCCGGTTATGCTAGTTTAATCCCAGATTGTCTTCAAGTGTTTCATAATTTAGTCAAACAGCATATTCTAAAACCAATCTCTCTAAAAGGTCTGCTTTTATTGTATATTTTATTTAACAGTAGGCACTGGGTTTGTGTTACATATTTATATTTTTTATTTTATTTTTATAATATAGACATCACCTAGATGAAACACCTTTACCCTGTCCTGTAAAATACTAAAGTTACATTTTTCACCAACTTAATTGGAAAGAAGGGGAGTGAGAAAGCAAACAGTCTTTAATGTGCTGTGGATCTAATCTAGCAGTGTGTCCTTGTGCCAACATGTAATCATTAACGACGGACGAAAAAGCAAGAAAACAGCCAATCCTTATAAGATTCCAGCATTAAACATTTGTAAAGTGCTTTTCAGCATAGCAAGACTGTCAGAGGATATGGGATTAGAATGGGGCAGATTTCACACTGACTTGAGCCCCACTGGAGAAGAGCTCACTCGTTGTTAACAAATCTTGGCTCTGTAAGCTGTCACTTGTACAAATTTTTAATATGATAATTCGTGCCAACTATGACTTTCAATGTATATGTTCCTTCAGAACTCAATGAAAATGTTCCTTGGGTCAATGTATGAATAAATTTCTGTAAATGCTCTGTTAAGGATTTTAAAGAAATGCCACGTTCAAACCGAAAACTGCAAAAAGTCTGGTAGACATTTTTCTTACTGGTTTTTGAGGCCAGCACTCCACATTTGGATAACAAAATTATCAGGCCTCTTTGCACTACTGAAAAACACACACCCACTACTGGCTGTCCTTCTGCAAACATCTGTTCCAACAGCATCTACACTGTAGCATAGTATAGATAGTGCTGTCAGTGCAGGCTGACCTGTAAACCCACCCCTTACCTTTTGGAACATATGGGCCTGAACTCAACAAAATAAAATAAACCTCATAACTAGTATCTCTCTATTGTCTTAAAGCGAGAGATTTGCAACTAAATCACAGGGAGCATTTACAGAGAGACCACAATGTAGAAAGGTTGGTTAAGTACACTGCTCTTGTCTTCCATATATGATTACTTAAGTTTCAAGTGACCTCATGCCAAATGGAAATGGGTTGAGAAATCTTGGTTCAGTGCTTAGTGAACAATAGCCTGCATTAAAAAGTGCATGCATAATTTTGCACAATTTAGATTCAATTGACAGTCTATTCAAAGAAGTCTCAGGATTAAATGAGCATGGAGACCAAATTGCCCTCTTACCCCAAGAAAGGGGTGGTCCCTTCTAGTCACGCTAACACTTCATTGGCCCAGCAGTGTGACAGAGCCTGCAGTGAACCCTGCAGTCTCCTGCCTCTGAAGGTTAATGGCTGTCTTTTGTTTCCATTGCTTTCTCTTCATAGCCCTTTTACTGAATTCCATCACAGAAAGTTTTACAATTAAAAAAAAAATGTCCTGACAACCATTTTTGTAAATGGACCTTACCATCTAATCGTCCCTTATTCAACGTGGGTGACATTAACCAAATGTGAACTTCTTGTGAGGGAGCCAGCTGTCTAAATCTGTCAAATTGTGCAGTTTTATTACACATTCTCCTGTTCATAGTTTCACTGAAAACAATAAGGATTACTGCTACATAGTCAGCAAAAATCTGAAAAATACAGCATTTCTTCCAACCTTAATCTTTCTGTCTCTTCCAAGAGAATCTTTTCAAAAGAAAAGGTGTGATACTGCTCTTATTCTATTTAAAAATATCTATATTAAGTTGGCCAGCCTCAGAGATTTTATATAGTCCTTTCCCAAGTGAAAGAGCTTCAGAAGACTGAGAAAAACATATGTACCCCAGGTGTCACTGCCTTTTCTATTGTGAGTCATTAGAATAAAAGACCAAATTCTTCTAAAAAGAAGATAGAGAGATCCACGGCCATTAAACCCAAGCAAAGAAAGTCAGCGGAGTCATTTCTTTCTGTTCTGGGAGACAAGTAAATAGCAGTGGTGAATTGAGGGCTACATCTTTCAAACTCGGTGATCATTTTAAAAAACCTCTAGACCTGTTCTTTCACATAGATTTGTTAAATATGTGACTAGAGCTTCCTCACGAGGAGATATGGGTCGGGATTGTTGAAACAGTTTGAGTTAGGGGAAGGTTCATTGTCACCTCACACTCATAGCATCATCTGCTCAGTTCAGAAAGCACACAAAATGGAGGAACAACGTCCTTGGGATGGCTGCAGCTGTGTGAGATAAGGATGACATAAAGAAATAGAATTTTTGTAAATCTACATTTTTATCCTCTGGTGCATGCCAGAGCTTAAGCTTTGGTGGTAATTTGACGTGAGATGCGTCAAATTGTTGTGGTAGTAATAAAGAGTTAGAAAAAAATGGTCTGCCACCGCTACTGCCAAACTCCTGTCCTGGTTAATAGAACCTTGTTTTCTTGCCAGTTACTTAAGGTAATGAGAAGAAAACTGCATCGGCACATAATTAAAGTGAGGGGAAGGGAAGATTTAAGAAAACTAAGTGATGATCAAAATGCTTCCTTCTATACTTTTTATTCTTGGAATTGCATTTCATTGAGGCAACTGTAAAATACATCTCTCACTTTATCACATGACACTCAATTTTCTCGAATTAATGAATTATTTCATAAAGATGAGCAAAGAAGCCTACAGATACAACATAGTCCCATGACCTAAATAAAAAACAATTCTCTTTTCATTTACATGCTTTACTTTTTCTCTATTTCTGGAGAATAATTATATGACAGTATACTAATGATGTTTTTAGTATTTTCTTTTTGATGTTGTTTTTATCTCTGAATCATAAACTATACGGCAAACCCACGAGGTGTGAGAGATGAGATAGGACACTGAGGGGCAGAGCTAGCCAGACACTGCACCTGGGGTCTTGCAAAGCACACACTGATTTAAAATGTTATTAGTCTAATTTTCCTAGCTTTGAAACAGATTTTAAACAGGAAAAGTAAGAGGTACCATAGGTAGTTAGAGTTGGTGGGTCAATAGAATAGCCTCTGAGCATCTCCATAGAATGTCACCTACATTCTTTATCTTCTCTATTTCTCTCTCTCCCCACCCCTGACCTCATGTATGCTTTTTCCTTTTCACCTTTTCCTTCTCTGTTTTTGTCAGATATATCCTCTACACCCCCGTAATGGAAAATGCCTTGGAGTAGGCGGCTATTGATTTTACTGGTTAGGATCTTTTCTTTATTTTCCAGAAAAAATGCCCTTCCTGGCGTCGCATTTGCTCAGACTCTGTATTGTGAAGGACAGTAGGCAAACATGAACTTATTAGATGAAGCTCTTACAATCATTGAAAGAAGTAACCCAAAGCTTAAATGACGCTTTCTGGACGCCCCCTTCAGCTGGTATTCTAGCAGAGAGTCAGCAAAGGCAGGGCGTGAAGGAGAGCCCTAGTCAAGGGCTTGAGCTGAGGGTTGGGAAAGCTAATAGCTATTTCCTAATCAAGCAACAAATATCTCTATGGAATCTATTGTGAAGATTTTTCCAAATCTGTGAGGAAAAAAATTAGAAGCAGTTCCTTAGTAGAGATTTCAGAAACTTTTCCCCTGTCATGGGTGAGATTTGGAATTATAGAGAACTCATCAAAGTTCCATGACTAGAGAATTTACATATTTTGTTGTAATGCAGGAAGTTGGCAGACTTGTAACTATGAATGCTGGCAGTGCCTTCCGACTGTCCCTTCTTAGAAGCTCCTAAAGAAATCCACAACTTTATCTTACACCTCATCACACCATCACTAATCAGTCATGCCTTTAATAATTAATATGATATTGAAGAAGGTGGGAAAGCTAAAAAGTATTTTCTATTAAGAAATATTAAATTTTGACCTCTGAACCTGCCAAGCACTAATTCTTGCCACCTTTATCATTTTCTCTTAAGTGTCCCCTTGTAAGTTTTGGAAATTGCCATAAAATAACTTCTTAGGCGCGCGAGACGGAGCCATGAGCACAGGCGCGAGGGTCGTGCACCATTTTCTTCTCCTGTTGACCCCTCCCCTAGCTGCTGCGGGGAGGTCTGCTCATTAGCAGGTCAGCACTTCCCTTAAATTCTTCATTAAATATGACCCAAAATACACTAATCACTTACCTTGCTTTCCCCTAGACATTTGTATAACTCATATATATGTCAACTGAAAAAATAAAAATTAAAAAAAGGGATCCCTGTATCAACATAAAGCATCAGACCTAATATCTACTATTGCTTTTTTGTTTTTAGCCACAGTACACAATGACTCACCCAAAACAATGATCAATGCCACAAAAATTCCAAGACTATAGTTCACATCCATCACCAAGTCATGTTTCCATTAAGATCTTGTTGGCACATGTAGATTATATGTTACTTTAAATCCAAAATAATGTATACATATACAAGAAATTAAGAAATAAAGGATCTCTCTCATTTGACTACAACCCTCTAAGCTAAAAAAAATATTTTAGCACATAGGGTGGAAAAATAGAATGTAAACAGTGATGGGAAACTCATCATGACTAAATATAAAATGAGCTTTGTCTTCACAATTAGAAACCAATTCCTGTAAATTTCCTTTTTTCACCAACAAACAAGTAGCCAGTGGTTGCATGAACAATATGTGACCGGGTTTGGTATAGTTTACACCCAAATTAAATGTTGAATGTTTCTTTACCTCATATTCTTAAAATCTCAGATATGACTTTCCTAGATTTCCTTATGTACTAAGATGACATGGCTAGTAAAGCCCTTTCCCAATACCATTATAGAAAACTGAATTGCCAACCTTATGCGACATCACCTATTTCCCATATCTCACTGTATGCATGGGACATTTCTCAACACGTATTTCACCAAGAACAGTAGTAACAGGATAAATGATACTGAAGAACTATGGAATTTTTTGGAACTTGATTCCTTAGAACATGCTAAAGAAGATTATTACAATGAAAAAAAAAGTCAAATTATTATAAGTATAAAAGAAATATGTCTGTGTCTTTCCTGGCTTTTCTGTCATAATTTTGTCCATTTTTAAAAAATGCTTACCTTTATCATTCTTCTAACTCCTTTTCATTTTCCAAGTTGTTTATCTTCCATTAGGCTGTTGAAAAATGAGGTTGTTTGTCCATACTTGACTCACAGAAGATACCAAAACCAATGCATGCTTGAGTGTTCTGTTCTAAGAGGCAGAAAGGCTGTGGGAACAAGTAATAAAAGCAGGTATGAGTTTGAAGAAGGAGAATTAATCCACGTACTAGCTGAGATTTCCATAAATATTCTTTTAAAAAATAACACACACAGTCATTGGCTCAGATAATCCCTCTTCATTTTGAACTAATCTGATTCATATAGCCAAGTGATTATAATATACAATTCTCTTTGATCACTCTTTTATTATTCAACCACCCACCCATTCATTTATTCAACAAATATTTATTGAAGTGCCTAGCATTTTTATGTGCTATAGACAGGCTAGGATGTTTACAATGGGGGGCTGTGGACCCACTGGGTATGATGAACCCAACCAGCTCCAATTAACTCAACATTAGAATCCAGCAATAATCGTACAGATGACCTCAAGGACATCTGTGTGTATCTGTACGTGTGCACACACCCATGTATATATATTTATCTATCTGTACAAACACTACATATGTATACACACTATCTATGTAATATATAATATATGTATAATGCATATAAATTCTAACAAGTGTATTTGTGTTATCTTTAAAATAGAACAATTGTATCTTGAAGTGGTAAATGCAGAGAATTGGTTTTTATTGTTGATCTGTGGATTTAATGATTTTAGGTGAAAAGGATGTTAAAGTGTATAATTTCTTTTCTTAATTTAATATATTTATGTAAATGCATGCCTGAAATTTGGTTAGATTTGGCTGTGTTTTGTGTCTTTTAACATGATGAAATGTATTAAACTTTATCTTATGACCAGATGTACATGTGCTATTTTAAATTTTTTTATTTTGCCATTTTAAAAAAACTATGAAATAATCAGACTGATTTTGTAGACATTAATTTTAAAATATTCTATGCCCAGCCATTTCTTCAAGACAGTCTTGCCTTTTGTCATTACTCATAGTCTAGTTTTAAAATGTTACTTCCTAAATGATATGCCAACGCGAAGGGTCAGTTTCCCTGTATAGACATATTAGGCAGCCAGCCATACGAGGTGATAATGATTTTTTTATTCTCAGCTGTAAATGACTTAAATCTGATCCTTTCAAGTAAGCAAAATTAGTAAAAGAGAGTGTAAAGGAACAGAGTGCCCAAAATGAAGGCAAGAAGGATATAGAAGGAAAGGGACATGAAAAAAGTGGCTGTGGGTACTCTGACCTTCTGACCTCGCCTTTTGGCTTCTAGTGAATCCCCTCAAGAATCTTTACATGAAGTCAGATCTGCCATTTTGAACTTGAATTGTCAACCTGCCATTGTTTGATTTTCATCTAGGTTTCCACTCTTCCTAGATAAATCTCTCTTTGACTCATTGAAACAAAAAGCTTCTTCTAAGAGATGGTTACTTCTAAGAGAATAAAAGGTGTTACAAGATGCTTTTCACAGTCTCTGAGCTCAGGTTATCCTCTTGAGTTTTAAGCCAGGCAAAGTGACGCCATGAGAAGTGTCCACTAGCTCATTCCACGGTGGCCCAGAAAGCTCCAGAGCGCCATCAGGTGCAGCTTTCCAGACCCGAGAATCTGCCCTCACGGCTTAGCCCTTCCTCACTCTGCTCCCTACATGTCTGGTCTCCCCATCAAGGTTCTAAGTCTCTGGAGGGTTTGTATTCTACATTTTGAATCCTGGTGGACCAGCAGCTCTAGCACTCGACTTAAGGAAGATAATACCGTAATGGATAATGATGAATGATGTAATGTAATAATAATGTAAGTCTTCGACTTATGATGGTTTGATATTTTGACTTTACAAAGGTATGAAAACATTATCCACTTGGCAGAAATCTGGTTTGATTTTGACTTATCCTGGGCTCGTGATGAGCGGTAGGGCGCCATCCTCGCGACGCGGGGGCCGCTCCTGCTCAGCCCCATGATCACAGGGGTAAGTGGCCTTGCCTTTTTCACTTGCAGTATTAGCAGTCAAAAAGTGACACAAGACACGCAACAGTTTATCATAAAATGGGCATTGTATTAGATGACTTTTCCCACTCAGAAGCTAACATAAGTACATTTAAGGTAGGCTAGGCTAAGCTATGATACTGGGGTGGGTTAGGTGTATTAAGTGCATTTTTGACTGAAGATATTTTCGATCTACATAGGCTTATCAAGATCTAAACCATCATAGTCAAGGAAGATGTGCCTACAGCCTAGATGTGGAAATGGTTTCTTGCTAATGCCAATCTGCCCAGGTTCTTTCACTGGCCCTCGTTTAGCTACTCAGCTCTGCCCTCACAGCGTAATCAATTCCCTGCATTAAACCACTTGAAGTGGTTTCTGTTTTCTTTTTTTTTTCCAGATCCTGATTGATACATCTATTAGTGAGAGTGACTCCATGTGGCTGCAAAGGGACATGAGAGCTCCTTTAGGTGATCACCCTGAGAAACCATTACAGGTGGCCTTTGAGCCATGGGCCAACTCGCCTGCAGAGGAAAATCCGAGAGTAAAACCACTGACTCCCCCAAACTTAGCTATGAACAATCTGCTGTTCATCAGAAGCCAATCAATCCAAAACAGTTAGATTAACACATTGTGTATGTTATATGTAGTGTAGACTGTATTCTCCCATAAAGTAAGCTAGAGAAAAGAATATTAAGAAAATCATTTTAAAATTACATATAGTCGTGTATTTATCCATAGCGTAAGTGCGTATCGTCTGTTTACTAGAAAATCCACATGTACATGAACCCTGCAGTTCCGACCCGAGTTGTTCAAAGGTCAGGTGGACCTTGAACCCCACCAGGCTCACAACATTCTGTGATTCCTGGTTCTACCTCCCAGCTTTAATCATTCAGGCAACTTGCAATGGAAAAGGCCATTTTTCACATAGTCACCACTAAGAATGTCCACAGCTCACATTTATATCATTACAGCTATCAGCTGTCAGTCTGTCCAGGAGTTTGACAGCTCATGTGAGAGAAAGTTCTATAAACTTGTTCCTTCACATTCATCTAAAGAAATGTTTGAGACTAATGTATCATTTCCAGTGGCTTTACAGTTTAAAAGAGCAGCCACACCTACTTTTGTAACTTATGGGGGAAACAACACTTTTTTCTATTAAGAGTACCAAAGGTCCTATCATCATTCAAAGAAATGAGAGGCTAAAAGGAAGAAAAACAACTTCAATGAAATATTACTCTTGCATTTTCATAATGTATGATTGATCCCAGGTACTATTTTCTATGTTTAAAACAAATAGGCAGAATTTAAAAGCACAGAGAAGAGGCTGGGAGAGAGAGGGCGAAGCCTGGATAGCTCAGGACTATAAACATTCTTCTTGGGACCGTGCCCGCATCAGAACTGACTTGAGCTCATTCTTGTAACTTAATAAGATGTCGTCAGATCCTTTTGACATATTTATAGCCTTATAATTAAAACGACTTGATGTAAAATCCATGTGCTTCATGTAAAGCCATTTAGCGATCACAGGCGCTCTCGTCTATGATCTGAGCTACCACGAGCCGCGCACGCCCGGTGTGCGCAGGAGCCCTGGCGAGGGCTGTGTGAGGTGCGTCCCGGGCGTGTCTCCGACTAGTTACTAAGCCTGATGGGGCTGGGAAAGCTCCTTGCCGCACTGGGACTCGATTTCCTTCTGCATGAAATGAGAGACTTGGGTTCCTGCCAGCTCCAGTAGATAATGCTATTAGATATGGCTAATTCCTGCATCCATGTAACTTACAGATTTGACAGTGCAGACCTTAGCTAGGAGCCCATTAACTACTCCATTTCATTCATTTGTGCTGGCTAAATAAGTATAGCGGTTACTCTCACTCACTTTCTCTGGTCTCCTGGCTTCCTCCCCTCCCCGGTTGCTGTCCTCTGCTTCTCTCTTGCTTGCTCTGATACGTTCTCCCAATCACCTTTTCTGCCCCTCCCATCCCTAGGTGGTTCATTCTTAAACCTGTTCTTGTCGCCTACAGCTCTCACTGGAAATTTCTAAAACACTCTCTGGTCTATGCCCATCCTTTTCTTCACACTGAGGGAGGATGCTGTCACTTCCTCCGGGGTCCTTAGTGCTGATTTTGCAACTGTTGGAACTACAAGTGTTTTCCCCAAGAAGAGGGCTGTAGGTACCCTGCCTGCCAGACACCCTGGGCAGATACAGAGGCACCAGGGCCCAGGAGAATCATCTGAAAGGAGGACAATTCACGGTGCAGAGGGAGGTCACTAGTCATCTCCGGGGACTGTCTTGACAGAGCACCCCAGGCCCAGAGGGTGGGCTTGAACCACAGAAGCCAGGCTCCTGCTCAAGAGGCTGGAAGTCTGGAATCCAGGGGTAGGCAGGGCTGGGCCTTCTTCTTTTTTTTTTTTTTAAAGATATTTCTATGTATTATGCATACAAGAACTATGGTGTAGGCCAATGGTGCAGGGGGGTGAGAGGATTCACCAGAGACAGAGTGGGCAGCAGAACAGGTGGATCTACCGAAATGCACTGCTGAGGGGAGCAGCGGGCGAGACTGGAGAGGTCTGCTGCGCCCTGTGGGTCAGCTCCCAGGCTGGGGATCGGGGATCAAATTCATGCTGCAGTGGCCGGCAATAGCTTGATAGTGCTGAGACTTAACCCCTTATGCCACACCAGGGAGGCCCCAGGGCTGGTCCTTCTTAAGGGCTGTGAAGGAGGGACTATTCCAGATCTCTCTCCCTGGCGAGCAGACGGCCATCTTTTCCTCGTGTCTTTCCATCTTCCTTTAATACTTGTCCCATATGTCCAATTTTCTTTTTTCTTTCTTTTTTTTTTTTTTTTTGCAAGGATATGGTCTTATTGGACAAAGGCTCACTCTAAATAACGGTCTCATTTTAACTTGCTTACTTCTATGAAGACCTGATCTCCAAATACAGGCTTTCTGAGGTGCCAGGGACATCAACAAAAGGAAGTTGGTGGGGAAACGACTCAGCCCTTGACGTCAAGCCTCCAAACCAAGGGTGTCTTTTCACTGTCTCGAGCGGGGCCTCTCAAACTCCAGCGTCTCCCGTCACCTGGAACTCTGCTAAATTGCAGCTTCGGTAGGTCTGGCTTGGGGCCTAGGACTCTGTCTCTGCTAAACTCCCCGGGGACGGGAACACTGCAGGCATGTGGGCCACACGAGACGAGTTGGGCTCTAAAGCATAGTTTCGAGACTGTTTTCACTTCAAGGACAGAAAAGTCACACAAGAAAACATGGAAAGATGGCCTCCTGCCTCCATACAGGAAACAGTAACAGGGCATCTGATTTTCAGGCCGTGCTGAGTTCAAGAGGACGTACGCAAGCCCAGTGTGAGTGCCTGTGGCTGGCAGCCTGGAATCGCAGGGCGCCGGGCTGCTCTGTGGTCACTGCTGCTGATCGTCTTATTTTCAACAGCCTCGGAATTACACAAACAAGTGTGCTTTTTTAATGTACACTGGAATTCATCTATCTGTTCTAGAAAAACGTGAACTGGGTCGCTAGAGCACCGGCACCACAGCTAAGCATATGTCAGCACGAAGCCATAAACGCTGGGCCAGGAGAGAATGTCGGAGTAACAGCAAACTGGGAAAGACATGTCAACAGAAAAAAAAAAAAATCAGAAAGGAAAATATCACTAAAAATACATGAATAAATATATTTAGATGGCGATATCTAGACCTTGGAAAAAATAAAAAATGAGCTCTGTGTTGCATTGAATTTTCAGAAATAAAGGTCCCTACCTTTATCTTAACTCCAAGATATACTGATATTAGAGTTATAAAGATCTAGAATTATATCCAAGTTACTTTGGAAGCAACTTTTAGTGCTATTTGCTAACAAATGCTGATTAGAATACTAATGTAGTATTTAGGGCTCCCGGCCCAATTTCCAGATAAGTGTGCAGAGGCATCCCCCACTCGGACATCAGTAGGGCGCCCCAGAACTCCAGTCAATTCAAACATTCTACCGAGAGACAGCGTCAGATCTGCTCCGCCAGGACCACCCTCCTCTCACCAGCCTGTCGCCAGTCCAGGCTGCCGCCTGTGCTTCTGACCAAGCAGCTACAGGTTGGAGGCACCAGGGACCCCACCTCAGGTTCAATTAATTTACTAGAATGACTCACAGGACTTGGGAAACCTGTTTACTTGCTGGATCACTGTACTTCTTCCAAAGGCTGTAACTCAGGAACAGCAGCTGGAAGAGATGCTTAGGGCTAGGTATGGGAGAAGGGTGTGGAGATCCCACACCATCTCCTAGAGAGCCATTTTCTCAGATCTCCACCTGTTCACCAAACTGGAAGCTCTCTGAATCCCTCCTTTCTATTGGTCGAAGGCTCACTCTAAATAATGATCTCATTTTAACTTGCTTACTTCTATAAAGACCTGATCTCCAAATACGGGCATTCTGAGGTGCCAGGGACATCAACGAAAGGAAGTTGGTGGGGAAACAACTCAGCCCTTGACATCAATCCTCCCAACCAAGGGCGCCTTTTCACTGTCTGAAACAACTCAGCCCTTGACGTCAATCCTCCCAACCAAGGGCGCCTTTTCACTGTCTGAGCGGGGCCTCTCAAACTCCATTGTCTCCCATCACCTAAATTGCAGCTTCAGTAGGTCTGGCATGGGGTTTTTATGGAGGACTCTTTATCAGCCTGACTGATCAAATTGACAACTGGCAATTCAATTCAGTCTCTAGACCTTCCTCCCTCTGGGAGGTCTGGAGCTTCCCACCCCAACCCTCTAATTACAAGGTTGGTTCACCGGGCCCCCCTCCTCAGGTGTTTGCCAAAAGTTACCTTCATTAGCATAATGTGAGACATCTCCGAACACTCTCAACGCTTTGGAAAAACCTGGGCTTTGGAGCTCTGTGAGTCAGGAACTGTGGGTGCTGGTCAATTACGTAGGAGTAATATAATTTGATCACCTGAATGTCTAAATACATTCGTTTCCTACAAATCAAACAACATGTATACTTTTTAAAGCAGGACTCCCCAACAGAACTTTCTGTGATGATGGAAATGTACTATATCTACATTGATATGATAACCACTGGCCACAAGTGGCTGCTGAACACTTGAAAAATGGCTGGTGCAACTGAGGAACTGGATGCTCATTTTATTTTATTTGAATCAGACTTCATTATAAGTTGCTAACATAAAATCAGTGTATTTTTACATTGGCTACTTTAGAAACCTGAGCTAGAGACAATTCAGACAGTCTAGTTAAAATGTCTATGTTTGTTTATATGTGTCATGTGTTAAAATGACAATGGTTTGTTTGATGATCCTTTTATATAACTAGAGCTAAAATGTTCCATATTCCCTTTAACTTAGTTCTGACTTGATCCTGGGATTTATTCTAGATAGTAAAATGTACATATTCTTTGCTCTGAAATTTTTCACATTGGCCTCTGATCAAAACTAGTAAAATTCCTAACTCTAGGGCAGATTTATGGTGCAGCCAAAATCCATTTGGCATGGAAACTATGCTCTGTGATAATGTGTACGCATATTTCTGTGAAGAAATAGCACCATACACAGGAAGTTCTTGGTGGAGAGAAATATGATGGCTGGCAATTGATTTGTAGCAGGATTGTCTTTACTAGAGAAAATACAAACAGAGGAACCAGGGACATTAGAGCATCATTATGTGTCTTTGTATGCAGTTCTATAAAACTCTACTGGAAGAGAATAATTCTGGAGCAACAAGAAACAATATTTAGAGAGAGAAAAGCAGATCCACTGGGCTGATCTCTAGGATTCAGCTCACAATTTTACCTCATGTGACCGAAAATAACCATGAGGCATAAGCAGTATGGTACAGCCATCGGGAATGTGGCTGCAAAGAACAAATGAATAAAAGGCCTCCCCATAAATGGAAGTAGACACCAAGGGGGTAAGACAGTAGTGACTGGGAATAGAAACAATGGGATCAGCAGTAATAACAGTGATCACTTAAATAATAATAGCTGAGTGTCAGACATCTACTCTAGGAATGGTCAAAACTGTGAAGGAGCTGAGATTTCACTATGCCCAGAAGCTAACAAGTTAGCTGGCCACAGTGTCATGGATGGAAGAAATGAGGCTTGTGAGTTAGACACAAAAGACTGTTTATTACTTGTGGAATAGCCATTACTAGTAACTAGCTCTCCAAGCTCCAGTCCTCACAGAGGGACACAGAAAAGGCAGGTGATACTTGAACAAGAGTTCAAGTGCATTGAGTTACAGCTGAGGAACCTGAAGCTCTGGGATGCCGTGTCTTTTATAACGGACAGTAGGTAAACCTCCACCACCTCTGCATGAGAGAAGCTGCCTCTATCTTACAAGGCTGTTTGCTTCTGCAACAACCTGACAAAGACAGTCCAGAACAAGGGCATTTAGTGCTTTTGCTTGCAAGACCTGCAGAAACACAAAAGGTCCCTGCAGAATTGTCATCCAACCTGCACTTTACAAAATTATTAACTCACTGAATCTTCTCTACGACCATGAGAGGTCCGTACTCTCACCCATTCTACAAATGAGCAAATGGAGAGCTACTAAGTGGCAGAGTGAGGATTGGGCCCTAACAATATCATTATGTAAGGAATATTGTGGAAGCCACGTGGATCACTTAAATTTTCAAGTAATCACATTGAAAAAGTAAAAAGAAACAGGTGAAACCAATTTTAATAAGAGATCTTACATAAATCCACATACCCAGAATAAGGTCACTTCTACATTTATGTAATCAATATATAAATTACTCATAAAATATTTTATATTTTTTACACTGCCTTTGAAAACCATTTGTATTTACAGCAACTATACGCTCAGACACAAACATTTTATCAAACTACTGGATCTGTATTTAGTGTGCATAAAACTGACAGTTGAAAAAATAGTCCCCAAATTACAAACGTACAACATAAAAGCTTTTCTGAAAACTGAACCCAGTATTGATTTCTAAAGTTAAACTAATTAGAATGAAGCAAATTGGACATTCGGCTCCCAGCCACTGTTGCCACATCTCAAGAGCCATGCGTGGCCAGAGTCACACTGAAGTCTGCTCACAAACCCGGCCCTCTCCTGCTCACCAAGAAAGTGCATTAAAAATGTATGAAATTTTTGGGCCTCCCTGGGGGCGCAACGGGTTAAGGCGCAGCACTATGAAGCTATGCAGAGCCACTGCAGCATGGGTTCGATATCCAGACAGGGAGCTTCCCACATGGCGCAGCAGACCTCTCCTGTTTCACCCGCTGCTCCCCTCAACAGTGTGCTTCAGTTGATCTGCCTGTTCTGCTCCCCACGTTTCTGGTGAATCCTCTCTGGCCTATACCCCAGCTTGTATGCATAAATAAGTAAATCTTTTTTAAAAATGTATGGAATTTTAATGTCACTCTTTGTTCTTCTATTTTAATTGTTTAATGGAGTTATAGTCTTTACCTCATTATGCCTGCCCTGGAGGGCTGTTGGGAAAAGTAAAGAGAAGCCCAGCGCGGCAGGATGGGAGCGCAGGCTCCCAGACAGAACCCCCTCATCTGGGCTCCTTCTCTTCCTGTCACTTCTCAGCTGTGAGGCCATGGTATTTCCTCACCACCGGAAGCCCTAATTTCTTCATCTTTAAAATGGGGCGGTAATAGCCCCTCTGAGGATTAAATGAGACCATTTGTGTAAAGCGCTGGCACAGTGCTTGGTACATAATTCATGGTAAATACATGTCAATCATTATTTGGTAACGAGTAAGTTTAACATGGGAGGCCAAGAGACGGTTTCGGAGCCCATCCTTGGAGAGGCCCACTGCTTCCTGGAGAGCCTTTGGCTCTGAAGCTCAATGTCACCCTCTAGTGTCCAAAACCTTGAGTAGCAGGCCTCACAACCAAACCTCCAGAAGGCCAAACCTAAGGGGCTTGAGGTCTGACCCAGATCCCCAATCTCCATTCCTGTTAATTAGCACTCTGTCTTTTAGGCCAGTGCCCTTCGAACTTTAATGTCCTTTCTGCCAGTTTCCTGGGGATCTTGTGAAAATGCAGTTTATGATTCACTGCGTAAGGAGTGGGGCCTGAGAGTCAGTATTTCTAATCAGCTCCCAGGCGATTCCAACGTTGCTGTTCCAACAGACCTCCCTTTGAGTAGGAAAATCCTAGGAAATTACATTTACCATTCAAATCCTTTCAAAACTAATTGCCAAGTTGCTAGCAGGAGGAATTACAGACTCCGCCAAATGCTATCTTCTGTCTCCTGTGGACAAATGTAAGAGGAAAGGCCCAAAATGGTACTGAAACTGAAATGCCCCAGAATTTTGAGGTTGATTTCCTTGAAGACATCAGTGTTTTTTCAGGAGAATGCCTCAGGAAGAGAATAGGGGCCAATATAGCAATCCCTACATTCTTTTTAACTCAGAATGCAGTTCAAGGTCATATGTTCGTCTAACCAGATGTCCATGCATTCAGGATGATCACTAAATCAACCTGTATTCATAGTTCCAGGCCCAGGATAACTGAGACCAGACAGAGGCAGGGTGATGGCCCAGTGGGCCCAGCCACAATCTCTGCCATCACTGATCATCGGTCTTTCCAATGAATGATTCCAGTGGCCAGGGGAGAAATCATCACTGTGCTTATTTCATATTATATAAAATGGAGAGAGGGAGAAGCTAGATTATAAAATGGGAAAGACTAAATTACAGTGTCCAAGGATGAACATTTAGGTGATAAAACTAAAAATGCAAGAAAGAAATGCAAGGAGGTAATTATTACAAAAGTCCAGCTAGCGGTTGCTTGGCGAAGGAGCGGTAATTGCAACAAGCGCTTGGAGGGCTCCTGGGTAGCTGCCAACGTTCTCTTTCCTGATTTGCATGGCCCGGTGCAAGAGCTACAAAAGTAGCCTCCTTAAATAATTTATTAAGCTACACATTTGTCTCTGGGTGATTCTCTTTACTTTTTGAAGTTGATTTTCTAATTCAAGTGCAAGGCTTACATTTACCCCTAGCAAATTATATTTACTTTATTTCTGTAGATTCGTAAGATGTATTTGGATTATCGTCATATTACCCGACATAATTATTATCCCGCCTGGCTTAATATTATCCACAAATTCAGAAGCACAGCATCTTCACCAAAACAATTAAAATAGAAAAGGAAAAAGAATGGCTCTAAGGATAACTGCTATATTTTCTCCAAACATCGAGTGAGATAACACAATGAGAGTGCTTTAAAAGTAGTGTCCCTTAGACACAATTGCAATTCATGAGAAGTCCAACAGACCACACTGGCCCAGGGGTTCTCTGGCATAATAGAGGTTGTGCGTCTCGTGGCGGGGGGAGAGAGAAGGGACACTTGGAGTTTATTTAGCTTGTCTCTCCATTAAAAAATCTAATTAGGATCACAATGACTTAATGACTCCAGATTTCTAGGTATTTATGCTGCCTCCCGCAACACGGCTGCCAAGTTAGTGATAATATTTACTCTCATCTTGTTTTCAAACATTTACCTCTGATGATGAGTTTCACAGACTGCAATGTGGTCAGGCTGCGTTGGTAAATTTGCTCATTATCTAGCTCAATTCACTGTGTGACCAACTTTGGTAAAAACAAAGTCCTTGGGGACTTTCAAAGGCATGCCGAGCCTAAATAGGTAACCAGGTGAAGGGACTACGGCACTTATTGCACAAGTATCGAGATAGGGTTCTGGACCAGAACTCACATTTTCACCTACTTTTAGTCCCCTCCCCCTGGTGGATATATGCGAAGAGTGGTCTCGATGCTTCGTTTCCTTGTAAGAAATGACTTGGTCTACTTCTGTTGGCTTCTTAGAACTTTGTGTTTCTCTTGTACTTGTTTTGACCTATTAATGTGGGCCCTTAATTTATCTGCACTACAATGTTAGATTTAAACAATAATCAAGAGAAATGGAAGTTTGATTACCAGAGTTTGGGGAAAAAATTAAATAAAATAAACCCAGTTATACATTTCTAAAATAAGAGAAAGTCAAAGAAGATTAAGGGAGGGAGAGAGGGAGGGAGGGAGGGAGAAAGGGAAGAGAAAGGGAAGGAGGAAGGAAGGAAGGAGGGAAGCAGGAAGGGAGAATAGGAGGAGTAAGGAAAAAGGACGGGAGGAAGGAAAAATGGCAAAGTGAGGAAGAAGGAGGTAAAGAGGGAAGGTGGAGAAGAAGAAATTTGGAGGTTCCCTTCCCATATACTTTCTCTCTTTTTGTGTACACAACAGAATCAACATTAGGACAAGAAACACTAATCCTCAGACCCTGAAAAGAACAACTACAGCAACCCACCTACCCACTAATAAAAAATTAGGACGACTAGCCCAGGGCCTGTTGAAAGACAAAAGCAGGCTCTTAATTCTTAAAATTCTGGTGACGCGGGAGGAGAAACAATATCCAGACAGAAGAAAATGATACTCTCCTTGTCTAAAAGCACTTAGCAGGGAAAGCAAGCATTTGGCTTAGATCACTCCTCTTAATTATGGGGTGCCAGGAAATAGAGCTGAGGCTCCAGGTTCCAGGTGAGCTTTAGACTCAGTCTATTTCATGTGCCCATCAGCTCTGGTCTCCCTGACACAACTACAACGCCCTGCCACTCCCAGGCCTATGCACTCCTGACCCAGCCCAGCAGCGGCTTCCTGCCGGGATAGTCCGCATTTCCAGCTCCTGATTCAACCTCCGTGCTCCACCTAGGTGGTCAATTTCAGTTCTGCTCTTTTCAATATTGTGTTGATGAACTACATCACTAAAGGAGAAATAACCATAGCAAAAGATACACCCAGATTCAGAAAAGCTTATCTGCAGACAGTGGCCTGGGCCAGTGACAGAGTGGCGTTGTCATACTGCTCCCAGCATAATGTATTCAGCCACCTTTCTAGAGTGAAATTCCCTCATGAAAAGATACAACCTAAATATTGCCTCAGAAGAGAAACAGGGATACATAGATTTCAAAACGAGAACCTTCTACTGCCAATCTTCTTGATCCATTTTGCTTCTCTCCTCCTTACGGGAGAAATGCGGCAATGCTACTATTTGTAAGGGTTTCTTACCAGCTGCCCTGAGGCTTCTGTGCCAGGGAGCCGACCAGGAGACCAGGAGGCTACCCAAGGAGAGACGACGTCCAGCCAGACCAGCTGCTGTGGCCCCTGCTCTGCCAGCTCTGGTCACCTCCTGTCCGCGAGCGCATGAGACCCCAAGTTGGAGCAATGGAGACCAGCCCACCCCCGATTCCTGCCCCCAAGACAGTGCAGCGTGTGATGAGAGGCTGCTTTTGCTGTAACCGCTACATTTGAGAGTGAGCCGCTTTGGAATAACTGATACACAGAACCGTTAAGAGGAAAACGAGCAGGAAGATGTCACAGAGATAACTGGCAGCAAGAGCTACTCTAAACAGGCAGGCCGCAGAAACCCCATCTGAGGAGAAGGATGGGAGAGTGTGGAAAAGAGCCTCCCAGGCAGAAGCAAAAACCAAGACCTGAGCGCAGGACAGAGCTGCCCGTGGTCACGGAAGCCAGGCTGTCCGGGAGCTGGAAGCAAAGGGAAGAAAGTGACACAGGCAGGAGCCAAGTGCTACCAGGTCTCGGGCGCTGAGGGGTGCCGGTGTTATTTTAAGCACAATGGAGAGCTTCGGGGGGCGGCTAGAAGCCACTACCAGCAGCCCATGCACAAAGCTCTGGCCGCCTGGGTTCCAGGGCTCTCCCTGCAGGCCACGGCGCCCTTGGAGGAAGATCATTTTCCAAATAACAGACCTCGGGCCTCCCCGGTGGCGCAGCGATTAAGCGCTGCGCTGTGGAGCTGTCGGCAGCGGCGATGCGAGTTTGACGCCCAGCCGGGGAGAGTCCACATGGTGCGGCAGACCTCTCCTGCCTCGCCCGCTGCTCCCCTCAGCAGTGTATTTTGGTCAATCTGCCTGTTCTGCTCCCCGCTCTGTCTCTGGTGAACCCTCTCACTGTCCCACGCCTCTGGCCTGTACCCCAGCTTGTGTGTATATAAAAAAAACAAAAAAACAAAACCTCAAATAACAGACCTCAGTGGCCATCAGAAGCTGAACTTGAGTGTCATCAAGAGTCAGCACAGCTACAAGCACGATCACTTCGGCTGCCTGGGCAGTGGCTCCCGTCTCTTTCATTTCAGAGGTGAGCAATCCCCTTTCTCCCAGGCTCCCCGGTGACAAAGATACGCAGTCACCAATCCTCGCAAGCCCAGCACCCACTTCTCTACCTCCATGTTTATTCCCCCCACGAGGAGACTCAGTTTGTAATCTGCCCACGGAGTATATGGGTGTCAAATAAATGACTGGTCAGAACCATGCAAACCCAGAAAAGGTGCACAAATCTCAGATTCAGTAGCAAATGTGCACCGAGTGAGCCATCGACACTGTCCTTAACTGTGGAGCTGACGGGCTTGCTGGATGAAGCCCTATGAGCCCAGGGCTCTCATCAGTTTGCCCTGATTCCTGAGGTTTGGAGGGTATTTTTTTAAACAGCATCTGAAATTCTAAAGCCACTCACAGCGCGTCAGTTCTGCGAGCAAATAAGGTAGGTGGGCGCAGGGAGCGGATGAGCCAGGCGGGGGATCTGCAGGCCGACTGGCTCTTATCATAACTGTTTAGTTTCATGTACATTTCTCTCTGTGTCACTCAGGTCCCGGGCAGTGTTATTTGATGTTGAACACCTGCCCCTGGAGAGAGCGGCAGCCAGCCCCACCAAGCCGCTGACGTTTCTGCTCTAGAGAACTGTTCATGGGCTCGAGGCAGACTCCCGCGCACCGTCTGCCCGTGGGATTGGAGCTCGAAGGGAGTCCCGTCACTCGTGACCACGGAGTACTGGGGTCTCTACGGGGGCCAGCAGCTCCTCGAGGAAAAGCAAGCGCGCCACTGATTTAAGTCATTGTCTTTGTTCACGGGCCATTTTCAGAGGTCTCAATTCACTTGGAAGGGGATGAGTAAGAGGAGGACAACTTTAGACTCTACTGGGCTAAGCTGAGTTCAGAGCGTCCTTGGCCAGACTCAATCAGGACTGTAGATGAGTCAGAGAGCAAGACATCCTGAGGATCCAGAACAATTCCCAGGTTGCCGGACAACAGCTACACAGGAGGCTCAGAGTGACACCTCCCAGCTTTCATGTCCCTCCTAACCCCTGGGTGCCTGTGCAAAGCAGATTCAGATACATCAGTCTGGGCTGGGGCCTGGAATATGCATTTCCAACAAGTGTCCATGTGATGCCCATGCGCTGGTCCAGGACCTTGGTTAGTGTACTGAGTCTAGTTTGGACTCTAGGTTTTATAAGCTGGGTCCCAGAATGATGGTTCTCGAAGCATAGGCCCCAGGCCAGCCAGCAGCAGCAGTATCACCTGGTACTGCTAAAATGTTCATTCTCAGACCCCACCCAGACCTACCAGTTCAGAAATTCTAGAGGCTCCTTACTCTGGTTAATGGCCCCTCCAGGGGATTCTGACAGGCTGTGAAATTTGAGAACCAAGATACTATCAAAATGTACTTCCTTGGCTGAATTCAAGAGCCTTAGCCATTGTATCCAAACTTCAATCTACTAACCAACAATGCTAGAATTGAGTGTGACATATTTAACACAAATCTAAAGTTTAGAGTTAAAATTCATCTCAAAATGTTTCCTCCTCACCAGCGAGATAGGACTTCTATACAGAATTCCTGATCATTTTTTTCATATTTGAGATTAGTCTCATCAAACCTCTTTCAAAAATCTTCTGATTCAGTGATATGCCCTTTGAGAAAGTCCCCAATCCTGAAAGGAGGGCTCTTCATGGCCAGCTGCACGCAGAAGCCAAGGGACGCTGGAGTCGCTGGAGTCTGGGCGTATCCTTGACTCTTTCAGGTGGCCTGGGGTCCCGTGGGTGGAGGCAGACAGACAACCATGCCATCTCAGACTGGAAAAGGGGGACCAGTGTCAATTTCTTCTACTCCTAGGTGACGCCCCATGATTGGCAGGTTTCATAGACTGCTGAGAACTAGACCGCCTTCCCCAAGTGGGCTGGAAAAACATGTCTGACCTCAGACCTTGAGGCAAAACTGCTAGGACTTCCAGGACTCTGTTAAGTGACACCGTTGAATGTGCAAAGGGGCAGGTTACCCCACAGGTCAGCAGAGAAGGTGGAAGCTGGAGCCTGTCCAGGCCACAAAGCGCCGCAGGGACGCCGTGAAGCGGGCCAGCGCCTCATACCTGCTCTGGTTTCAGCTTTCACAACTGGGACCACTTTGCAATTTCAGCTTTAAGAGTAATCTTGGGGAGAAATACATAAACCCCTGGCTAATACTGTTGACTATACCTGCGCGTGTGCAAGACTAAGCAGCAATCTACTTTGCTGACTAATGACCTGTGAGGCTCCTGAGCCCTTTTCATCTGAAGACCTCAAAGCACTCAGCTCTCATGACCTCACTAATCCTTGAACAACCTGTGTGAAATACATGGGAAACACTATTATCTCCATTTCTCAGAAGGAAAACACTGACTTCCAGCTCCTAGCAAGACCCAAGGCTCACTAACCAGGGAGAGAGATTTGGAGCCCTGAGCTCAGAAAGAAGGGGGCTGGAGAGGATGCAGGGAGGACAGACTTTGCTCGTGATGTCAGCAACGCCAATCAGGGCACTAACAGAAATGCTAAGGAACAGGAAGGAGGTTGACTTCTGGAACTTTTGTTGTTTTGTTTCAGAATACACATTTTTATGCCTCCCTGCTTTGCTCTGGTCCTTCCTCGGGTCATTGTAGGACTGGAGAGAAGGGGGAGGAAGAGGAGGCCAAAGCTTTATCTCTCCACATTGCTCAAGTTCGACTTGGGAAGTTCTGCCCAAAGGTCAGTGGCTAAGCTTACACTAAACATGCTGATCCTTCGTTTCCTGCTGGTTCCCTCAACTCCAACTTCTTTTCCCCAATACTGCTTTTGTAATCCACATTTTATTCATGCAACAATTGCAAAAATTTCCCCAAAGGGTCATTGAGAATATTATCAAAAGTACCTCAGATTTCCTGAACTGATAAGTTAATATTTAAAGCTTTTTAGAATGGTGCAATTGCCTTTCTTTCTGTCTTTTCTCTTTCCTACTTTAAAATGTCAAAGGCTTCCTGACATGCTTTGGCCATGGAAACGGAACATATTTTCTCATTAGGTTAATTAATGGCTCTGCTTGGGTGGCATAATGTGGTGTAAGTTTCCTTTCAGAATTCTGTCATAACTGAAAAGGACCTTATTTTTGTTATGTTTTGTGGTGTCTTTAAATTTTTATGACTTCTACTTTGTTTAGTCTGCGTGTAATCCTTCTTTTGAAACCTAATGTCCTAGAAAATTTACAGTTTTCTCTCAAAACTGGCACTTTTTACATTTTATAGTGATTCCCGTTTCTTCAGTTCTCACTAGAACTTCATTTAAGTCCTTAAGATGTAATTCGCAGCTCAGGGAATTTATGATTACATCGTCAAAGTAAACTCCTCAAGTGCAATATATTAAACCTGACAAGATGCTGTTCATTAATCTTTGAAATACAGCCAGGTGTGAGGTAGTGAAGTGAACCTTCCAAAGAAGAGCAGCTGAAGAACTCCAACCCCCCCCCCTCCATGGGGAAGATTCCTTCCTTTTCACTGCCAAGGCCACCTGGGTGGGGACCTAGAGGGCCAAACGCCCTTCCTCTGCCAACAGAGGTGTTCCCTGTCTCCGCTGGTGTTCCTACCGCCTCCGCCATCTCGCCTTTTCACGTATTCATTCATTCAACAATCACGCAGTAAGAGCACACTCGCGTCAGGCACCAGGCGGACCTGGAGAGACATTCATGATGGGAGCAGAGGAGACCTTGTCCCTTGGGGCTGGCTCTAAATAGAGGCCTGGAGACTCCATCACTCACGACCACCAAACCCAAGGGCGCCAACAGCCTGCACCTGCAGCCCTTCTCCTCAGGCCCCGAGGGAGAGGAGGCTCATGGGGCCCCCCTCGCTGTGGTGAGACCAGGGTGGCGCTCCGGGGGAGGGGCGGCCAATGCTCGGAGGCCGTCAGGGGTGGTTCAGAAAGACTGAGGCCAGCTAATACCTGTGTGGCTCGGGCCCTAGGACACTGTGTGTAGCCACTTAAAGCATCTGGGGGGCTCCGCGGGCCCTCTGTCCCCTTTGAAACACGGAGTGAAAAGGAAGGGAAGAAAGCTCTGCAATACCTCCGAGACCCATCTTAATTTTATTCTCATTCTTTTTTGTTTTACTATAGATAGCATGGAGGATACTTATTAATCACTTTCATCCTTTCTGAAGGTCTCACCCAAAGTGAAAATTTAACCAATTAAATATCATTCCAAATGAACAAAGTGGAGGGCAGGTCTTAGCCTTGAACTCGAGGGCAAAATGAGGGTGAGACTTTGAGAAGAGGCATTTATTTTTTTGGTTTTGGGGAGGGGCTTCTTTTAGAAGTTCTTCCTGATGAAGAGTTGACTTCAAGTGAAATTTTAATGGGAACCACTTTGGCTAGCACAGAATCTGTCTCCTCCCATGAAGGCAGTAGGGATTTGAAGCACATGGTATCTTCAGAAAGACCCACAAAGAAATCCCATCAGGGACATAAGTGAGCGAGGGGAGGTGGGAAATGGGGACAGTTAGTACATGCAAAGGGGTGTCGTATGTGGGGCTGACAGGGTATGGATATGAATAGTATGTAGGTGAGGTCTGCTTTGCATCACCTAAAATTTAAGTTAAAATGAATTGGTATGGGGCCTCCTTGGTGGCGCAATGGGTTAAGCGCAGAGTTGTGGAGCTGTCAATGGCATGAGCTCAAGGTTGGGCGGGGGAGATTCCCATTTGGCACGGCAGACCTCTCCTGCCTCGCCCACTGCTCCCCTCAGCAGTGTATTTCAGTCCATCTGCCTGTTCTGCTCCCCACTGTGTCTCTGGTGAACCCTCTCACAGCCCCATGCCTCTGGCCCGTACCCCAGCTTGTATACAAAAATTAATAAATCTCTTTAAAAAATGAACTGATATAAAATAATTTAAAAATGTGCCCAAAATGGGAAAAAAAAAAAGCAGACTCAATACAATATAATATTCTGGATTGGATTCTGAAACCAAAAAAGGACATGAGTGGAAAAACAGGTGAAATCTATACAAAATTTGGAGTTTAGTTAAAGTCAATAGCAATACATCAGTACTGGTTTCTTTATTTTGTCTCATCTGTCAAGATCATGTAGCAATTTAACACCAGGGAAAAAGAGTAAGGGATAGTTAGGAACTTTCTGTACTGGCACACCAGCTTTTCTATAATTCTAAAACTCCTCCAAAACAAAAAAAAAAAAATTAAAAACATTGCTCTGTAACAGTATTCTTAAGATGAATAATTTTTTAAAATAAATAAAAACAGGTAGTAGACATGGGAACAAGATACAGCTCTCCATGACAAGCAACAATAGCTTTTTCTTAAAATGAAGAAATAAATCTAGATGTTCAAAGCTCAGAAACTGATATTCTACCAAAGCCAATATTCTCACTGCACCCCCACTCCCTCATCCCCCACCGGCTCTCCTGATGCCTCACGTTCGCTCTCTTTGGTGTTTCAGATCTTTCAAGTGTATGAAAAGTGAACAAATATCTCAAGTTCAAGAAGCATACTTCCTATCATTGCATTTTTTTTTCTCTTTGCATGTACAGAACTTGCCCTTTCCGTCACCGCTGCCTACCCCATCCACGAACGTGAACGCGCAAGGTGGGGCACGCGCTAGGAGGGGCACGCGCAAGGCGGGGCACGCGCTAGGAGGGGCACGCGCAAGGCGGTGCACGCGCAAGGCGGGGCACGCGCTAGGCGGGGCCCCACCGGAGCCCAGCTCGCCGCCCTCTCCTGCCTGCACACGCTCCTCGTTTGCGGTCGTGTAGCGCTTTTTTGAAGTACCATATCGAGCATTATGTGTGCAGATTGAAGATATTCCTGGCTTCGAATGACATTCAGGAAGACTTGGCTGCTGGCGCCCCATAAGGGTCCTTGTTTTTGTTAGACTTGCTTCGCCGTGGCGCAGCCACCCAATGTGCGCAGTGCTCACTCCCGTTTAGATCTTTCCGGGAGAATTTTCCGTTTCAAAATAGAAATGGGGGTGATGAAGGCAATACTTTTTTAGCTAGCTGTATGCTTGAAAAGATAATGCTTTTGAAAACCAAGTGTGAACCCGGCACGAAGCGCTGGCTGCTCCCAGGGCTCGCTCAAGGAGGGCGTCGGCCTTGGGGCTCCCCGGGGCCGCCCCAGGGAGAGGATGATCAGCTCCTGCAGGGAGACGGGTCACAGGCTAGCAGTGGTCTTCCCATCACTGCACCTCCCCTAGTTTACACACATGGACACACACAAGCGTGCCCAGAGGATTCTGAGATCATCTGAAACACTTTTTTTTTAACGTCTACTTTTCCTTAGTCAAGCTGTAACTTTCTTTAAAAAAAGAAATTATCTATGCATACAAGCTGGGGCACAGGCCAGAGGCGTGGGGCGGCGAGAGGGTTCGCCAGAGACAGAGTGGGGAGCGGAACAGGCAGACAGATTGAGGTACACGGCTGAGGGGCGCCGCGGGCGAGGCAGGAGCGGTCTGCCGCGCCCTACGGGAATCTCCCGAGCGTGGAACTCGCGTTGCGGCTGCCGGCAGCTCCACAGCGCAGCGCTTAACCGCTGCGCCACCAGGGAGGTTCCTATCGGAAACACTTTTATCTTAGTAAAGATGAGACCCCCAAGGCGAGGGTCTCAGGACTGAGCTGAGCCGGAGGCGCCCGCCGCAGCCGCAGCCTCCCGGCCGCCCGCTCTATCGTGCGGGGCCGGCTCTGGGAGGCTAACGTGAATGCCGAGATTGGCCCTGTGTTCCACGCCTTCTTTGTTTCAATGAAATCATGTGTGCAAACAAGTCACTATACACTGGGACGCCTCACACCACGATGTGCGACTGACGCTGTGTCATCGTTGTCACGGACAGTTGTGGCGACACAGGAGGCGGCTAATCCTACGGACCCTTTCCCGGACGCAAGGCAGCCAGTCGCTGTCTGCCACTCGCTCCCTGCTGTTCCGTGCTTTCCATAGGGTTCCCTGTCCTCTTCCAGGATCTGCTGTTTAAAATTCCTTTCCTTCTTTTGGATTTTCACTCACTCTGTTTTAGTAAATATAAGCCGACCAAGAGGACTCCTTGAAGAACAGAGGCCAGGTTTCTAGAAAGGCAAATAGGAAGTAAAACCACATCACACCAGTCATCTGCCAAAAGTAATAAACCCGCCAGCCTCAGCGCCCTCTTGACTTCGTCAGCAACTAACGCGCCTTATTTCTCCCTTTCCTCGCAAAGGAAAAGCAGAAAAAAATGCCAGGCAAAGAATGTCAGGCAAATCAAACCATGGGAAAAACTTGGGGCAAAATTCTCCTTTCCCAGCCGTGCTGTAGATGCGCTATCCCGCTGGGGACACAGGTTAGAGAGAAGATGTTGGCCAGAGGCTGGTTGTTAACCTTTAATTCACAGTTGAAAAGCCTGAGAAATCTCCCTTTTCGTTTCATGCAATAATCGTAACAAATCCATATCAGAGATAGTTCCTTACACAGCTTCAAGAACCACCACTTCTGATTTCCCACAACCTGTATTAATAATCCCTTGCTCCCTAAACCAGTGAGTCTGTGCTTCTCATAAATTGGTAGAATAAATGCCAAATTTAAGAAACAACCTCAAGAAGCAAGATTCTGACATTTGCCCTAAGCGGAAAATGCTGTGGGAATCCCAGACTGGAAAGGCCATTCTTGATTCCTTCTTTTTTCCAACTTGAACCCACCAGCCTCCTTTCTAGAGCATCATGTAAAGACAAGTGAAGAAGATTGCCTTTCATCTTTCCAAACAACCTAGAGTAGCAACTAAGAGAAGAAACAAAGAAACACTTGTGATGAAACACCTTTTCTGAAATACAGGGTTTTAGATGAAAAATCACATAATCTGGATTTTAATCCCTGCCATAACCAACTGTGTGTCATCGCTAGGTTCTCAAAGTCCCTCTAAATTCCAACACTCTATGTTAATACTAAGGATAGTTTCTTCCAGCTCTACTATTCTTGTTTCATTATCCCCGGAGTTAGATATCTATCAATCAGGGAAGCATACACCAATGTCTGGAAAATTCTGCCACGTGTGTGGAGAAAGGTTCAAACTTCTGTCTGCAGAGATGGGTGTAAATGCGGGAAAGGAAAAGTTCTACGGCTGGAAAAGATTCTTCCTCATTAAGACACCACTCAGATTTCTATTTATTTCCCATCCACCAAATGCTGTCTGTAACTGCTGCTTTCTGTTTCATCCAGAAGAGAGTGAAAACAGCAGAAAACTCAAATGCATCCTGGAAACTTTTTCTACGGTGGTTAAAAATGTCAACAAGGAGATGACATGTTGGGAGGCATTGCTTTGTGGTCATCATCATTTAATTTTTGTAAAAAAATTACCACGGTAATCACATTGGTTGACAGTGGTGTATACGAGTTGGAGGGAACAGGATCACACCCGGTAGGTGAACGCCGCCATATACCACACGCACTGTCCTCCACCACAGTCCACTGGGCCCCTCCCGCTTTGCGCTCCCCATCTTCCTCCCTTCTGGTAGCCTGAATTCTACAGTCAGATTTCTAAGATTTATTAATGGTTTGACTGTATCTGACCCTTTGCTTTGTTTCTCTATCGTCCACATAGAAGCAACACCACTGCCCTCCTCATTCTGGCTTATTTGTTTTCAACCATGAATGGCCGAAGCGGAGAGCACGTGCCCATTCTGCACCAGAGTACTTCACCTTCACTTCCAGTTACTCATCCATCACTGCCCTTAAAAAGAGACATTAATATCCCATCTTAGTAGAAAACTAAGGCACAAAGAAGTTTCCTAGCTTGTCCTAGGTCATATGTTATAAATGCTGGAGCAGAGGTTGAAACCAGCTTGTCTATGCCCAAAGCCTGTCCTGATGAGGCATTCACACTGTGCTTTCCCACTCAGACCGTTAGCTTATTAGTGGAATTGAAGCCCGAGACAAACTGCATACGAGTCATGTGATTAGGACTCTATTTATACGCCAGGCCCAAATGACAGGCTTTTGTGGATACTAACATAAATTCTCAGTAAAGGAGAAAAGAATATTCTCTTGTACAAGACAGAAACCAATGATGGCCACCCTGCTGGAACCAGTGTGGACACAATGAAACCCACGTCTCCAAAGCCACCAAAGCCACACAGCAGGCTGAGAAGGCTTCACACCAGCCATTTTTCAACGAATCTTTCCCTATTTGTCCCTGGTTTTAACCCAAAGGGTTTCAAGAGGCAAAAGAAACAGGAAGGAGAGGCATGGCAGACATCCTTGTCGTGGGTAAGGGCCACCAACGTGAAAATCAGAGGCCCGCCCCCAGAGCTTTGTTTGGAGACACTAGGGGCTTTTTGAAATTCATTTGCTGGGATTAAGCTCCCCAAATATCACCCTTCTCGTCCCTCATCCCAGCCCCCTACACACACACACACACACACACCCCTCCCTCTGTCTCTCAGGCCTCCCCTCTCTGACAAAGTCAGGGGCAGGGCACAGAAGCTTCCAGACTCGGCTCCCACCCAGGGCTTAGCAGGGCTTGGGTTTCAGTTCTCCACCCACCTGCCCGTTACCCCTTCAGACTGCGCCCATCACTCACGCTGACAGGCACACCTTGCCCCTTTGGCTGCCTCCATGGGAGGTGTTTATAAATAGGGCACCTGTCTGTGAAAGTCAAGCATTCACGGGAGCTCCCGGGAGACAATAGATTACATGTTTGGAGGGCTTTTGTGCCTGAACTTTCCCAACAGCTGTATGTGGACCAGAGAGGCTTTTGTGAGGGTTTGTGTTGCAGGACAGGGAAAGAAACAGGTTCTTGTCTTTGTACTGGAAACACATCTGCAAACCTGTCACATTCTATAG
This sequence comes from Scalopus aquaticus, assembly GCA_004024925.1. NCBI lineage: Eukaryota > Metazoa > Chordata > Mammalia > Eulipotyphla > Talpidae > Scalopus > Scalopus aquaticus. Next base: position 184,096 of record PVIJ01000883.1, read on the forward strand.
CAAGTGAACCAAAGGTAAACATTGCCTAGGCCTTGGAAAGCTACCCTCTTCTCTGTTAAGGAAGGTTAAAACATGCTGGTTAAATGAAAAGTTGGGCTGAAACTAGATTCTTCTCCAAACACAAAAGGAGGTTGTAATTTCAAGCATTTTCCTCCTTGGATTTAATCATGAATATTAAGCATTGGTACCCAAGTGCCAGAGTAACAAACTCAAGTGAAGACCACCCATCAACTTAATTCCAAAGGCTTATTTCATGCAACTCAAGCTCCAGTTATCTGAGAGTGAGTGATGCTATTCACAACTGCCCGTAACATAAAGCCAAGGCAGTTTATGACCATTTGACCTTTTCATTTTTCACCAGTTTATTTTCAGATAGCTGGGGAAATATTTTCCACTTGCATTTGAGGACAAGATTTCAAAAACATCTCGCTAATTTCTCAATTAGCCAGGATCACTCCAAATGCCACTCACATTGACTCATGAGCCAAAGAGGCCATTATTCGGCGATGAAATTTAAACAAAACATAATTTGTACCTAATAATCCACATGATCTGAGTTCACAGAAGCAACTGACTTTCTAGTCCATTTGTAGTGTCGGCTGCATCTCGAGATCATTTCTTTGTATGTATTTTCATTGTATTTAGGCTCAAACACTAACACTCTACTCACACCAACACTCTATCCTCCTCCCTTGCCATTTCGGATGGAAATGAAAGATTCGATCCTTTGTCTTTTCCAAGTCCAGAGAGCATTCCTTTTTCTTCTTGAAAACAAGAAACCGCAGATGTTTCAGTCAAAGATCTGTGATTAAAATCATTTCTGCAATTGAGACATGATGCCAAAAGCAAAAACACATTCTTAATGCATTGTTTGCCTGGAAAAATAAACGGCATTACAGGGAGGAATGTAGAGCAAGGTAATCATAGAAACCCTGAGGCATAATCCAGTTAAACTCCTTGACCTGCATCAAATGTTGACAATTCTAACTTCTCTGTTCCCAGAGAACTTTCTGGGACACATTTGTAACACTGCTTAAAAGTCCTGCCACCTAGTGGAAGAAGTAAATAAACTAAGACCAGGTAACCTGCTGGATGGAGAGATCTTGGGAAAATAGCTACTCCATCAAAAGCACTTCCCTAAAAAAATCATAGTGGGTTGGCTTTAGACCTGCTTTTTATAAAGCGTCCAGATTCATCAGAATGGGTTGTTTTACTCTTCCCTGTCCAAATGTATCACATTCAAAACTGGAAAGACATGAGTTCCAGCCCTCAGAACCATAGGTGGAGTCTACAAATAGCTTTGGGTAATCATTCTGTTAATCTGCTTTGGTTGACAGTTTTCAAAATGGATTCCACAGAGTTAAGAAATAAACCAAATCCATTCCAGCTTTCCCTGGTGGAGGGCACTCCACGAGGCATTTAATCCTCCAAAAGCTCAGCAGGAGGACTCTTTATAAAAAGGATTTCTTTAGTTGGCTAAGGGAAAATATCCTGCCTGAACAGGAAGGTAGATCATTAGTGGCCAGACCTCACAGATAGCCACTAAGTTTCTGAGAAAACTTCCTGATGAGTCATGCTGAAAAGGAACCCTCCAGAAAGGCTTTGAGCAAAGCACTATCCCTGAGTAAGATCTACAAAGCAAGCGTGGCCCAGCAATATCAACAGATTTGCTGTGACAGCAACCACTTCCTCAGTGACTTGGAGGAGTGAACTTGCCTCCCGACCTTCCTGGCCAAAGAAACAGAGGGGGTCTGTGCAGGGCAAGATCAGAAATAGCGCGAGATGACTGCACACTACAGTGGACACACCGCCCGACACACAGCCGCTCAATACACACCCCAGGTGCCAGGCCTCGTTTAGATTCTTCTTTGTTCATGAATAGATGCAAATGCTATTGGGCAAATGCCTAAAGTGCCTTCTAAAAGTCCAGGACTCTTCAGAGGGAAATATTTGCTTTTGGTAAGAAAATTATGCTTCTAGACTCCATTAGTTGTATCTTCAATTCTGTCTCTGGGATAAGTGATCTACTGGCGAACACTGTGGATAAATGATCTACCAGAGAACATGAGTGAGGTTTAAATTAATAGGTATAAAATACTTTAAAAGGAGTTATGAAAGACAATCTTACCACTTTATATTCAAGAATTTTGTTCTGTGCCTTTATCCAAATTTTACAGTATTTGTTCAGTTTTTAAAATAAACACCATTGTTTACAGACCCAGATTTGATTTCAAATAGAATTTATTTCATAATTTAAGACTGAAGTGCTTTTCATAATTTGATTATTAGTATTGCTACATTCAGGAAGGGCTTTCCATTGTTCTTACAAAAAATATTTTTTTTTCAGTTTTAAAGTAAAAGAACCTTTAAAACTGGTTCAAAAATAAAAGAATTCCAGTATTTTCAAAGAATGTGAAATATTTTTTGTAACAAGGAGCTATTATTATTTTATAATTTTATCATCAATTTCTAATGACTTTCATAGTCAATCATACGCTTATATAATCTTCCTGAAAGAAAGAAATGGGAAACCAATAAATGAACCTATCACCTACTCTACAAAAAATATGAAAGAGTGCTTTAGTGTGAAATTAAAGGACACCAGACAGTAACTCAAATCTACATGAAGAAAAATGTAAAGGTAACTATATAAGAGTCAGGATAAATAAAATTTTGTTTGGAACTAATTTTTTTCCTGCTATCTGATTTAAAAGATAATGGCACCAAACAACAGGGTATCAAAATACATGAAGCAACAACAGACAGGATTGAAGGGAGACATAACAATTCAATAACAGTAGTAGGGAACACTAACAATGTTGGTTGAATATACTCCACTTTCAATAACAAGAGAACAACTAGACAGAAGATCAACAATTAAATAGAAGACTTCAACACCACTATAAATCACTATACCTAACAGAGATCTATGGAACATTTTATCCAACTACAGTAGAATATACCTCCCCTCACGTGTATGTGATTCTCCAGATTAGATTATGCACTAGGACATAATACAAGTATCAATAAATGTAAAAGGATTGGAATCATACAAAATATTTTTACAACCACAGGAATGTAGTCAGAAATCAAAAACAGAAGATATTCAAAAACAGAAAAATTCACAAATATGTAAAAATTAAATAATATATATTTTTAAAAAATCAATGTTTCAGAGAAGAATTACAGAAGAATTAGAAGGTGCTTTGAGAGGAATAAACCTAAAACACAACATACCAAAACTTATGGCATACAGTGAAAGGGAAATTTATAGCTCTAAATGCCTGAATTAAGAAGACAGATTTCAAATTAGCAATCACTTCCACCTTGAGAAAAGCAAATTGAGCCCAAAGAAAGTCTCCATTTTTGTGACAATAACAATCTGATCCTAAAATTTATATGAAAATGCCAAGGACTCAGAACAGCCAAAATAATCATGTAAAAAAAACAAGGTTGGATGACTCATACTTTCCAATTTCAATATTACTATAAAGCTACAGTAACTAGGACTGTGTAGTACTAGCATAAGGATGGAAATAAAGATCAATGATATAAAAATAAGAGCCCAAATGTAAACCCATACATCTATAGTCAATTGATTTAGATAAGGGTGTCAGGACCATTCAGTGTGGGAAAATTATAGCCTTTTCAACAACAGTATCTGGAATACCTAAAAAAAAAAAAAACCTCTTACAATAATCAATAAAAAGGCAAATAACCCTACTGAAAATACAGAAAAATTTGAATAGTTACTTCTCCAAATACATATATTGAAAAGATGATCAGTATATCAGTCATTAGAAATGTGCAAATAAAGACTATAATAAGGTATCACTTAACACTAGGCTAACTATAATTAAAGAGGTTGACAATACAAGTGTTAATGAGGATGTAGACTATTAAAAAAATTTGTGTACATGGCTGGTAGGTATGTAAAATAGCGCAACCTCTATGGAAAAAAAGTTTGGCACTTCCTCAAAAAGTTAAATGTATATTACCACAAGACCTAGCAACACTACTCTTAGATATCATGAATCAACCCAAGAGAACTGAAAATATATATTCACACAAAAATGTGTATACAAATATTCAGAGCACCACTATTCATAAAAGCCAAAAAATAGAAACAACACAAAATTCTATTGACTGATGAGTGGATAAATGAAATGTAGTAAATACATACTGTAGAAATAAATTTCTATTATTTAAAGTATCCAGTCTACAGTATTCTATCATGGCAACCTAGGTTAAAACAAACGGTAACTTTAATGTTATGCATATTTTACCATAACTTAAAAAAAAAGAATATCCTAAAGTGTTAAAATCTGAGGGAGAAAACTGGACATAAAATATGATTTACAAATATTTTTATTGGTTAAAAAGTTGAGCCTCAAAACAAGAAACAACAAATGTTGGCGAGGATGCGGAGAAAAAGGAACTCTCCTACACTGCTGGTGGTAATGCAAACTGGTCCAACCACCATGGAAAGCGGTATGGCGGTTCCTCAAATTGCTAAACATGGAGCCTCCATACGACCCAGTAATACCACTTCTGGGAATCTACCCAAAGAACACAAAAACATTAATCCAAAAAGAGACATGCACCCAAATGTTTACTGCAGCATTGTTCACAATAGCTAACAACCCAGATGCCCCAAAACAGATGATTGGATCAAGAAGATGTGGTATATATACACAATGGAATACTATTCAGCATTCAAAAAAGATATAAACATATGCAATTCGCAGCAATATGGATGGAGCTAGAAGGGATAATGCTCAGCAAAATAAGCCAGAAATAAAGAGAAAAATATCGAATGGTTTCACTTATAACCGGAATATAGGCGAACCAAACAAGAAAAAGACACCCAGCAAGGGAGGGGGAGGATAAGGGCTCAAAAAGGGGTAGAAAAGAGCACAAGGGACTATGATGACGGTTCACGGGTAAATTGGTGGTGGGTAACCTATGGGGAATACACAATAATGTAAAAAATATGAATTAAAAAAAAGATGTAAACAATAAAAAAAAAAGCTGAGCCTCTTCCAGTTAAAAATAACAAAAACCCCAATCAAATCATTTCAGCAAACAAAGGGAATTGATGGATACATTTCACTACGCAACCCAAATCTGGGGTCTGGGGACGAAAAAGCCTATACATTGTCCCACGTGCCATCTCGTGCTCAGCTTTTCTGGATGATTACTTCAACCTCAGGATCCTCACCTAGGCTGAGAGATTGCTTCGGTAGCTTATAGCTCCTTGGGCTTTAGAGCTAGAAATACTGAGGTAAAGAGGATGTTCTGTGCTGACAGAAGTTCTGGAGAAGACTCTATTGGTCTGCCTGGTATTTGGGAGCCAAATGCTGTGGCTGTGGGGATGAATCAAACTGATTGGTGAGCTCAAGCCAACTCAGTAGGTCTAAGCCACAGGCTTACTGGAGCAACAGGATAGATCTGCACCTGCCGCAAGCCAAAGCCTAAGCCTGAGGGAAGGCTTTCCCCACGGACACGAGCACACAGAAAGCCCGTGTTTCATGTCACACCAGACTCCTGCACAGATCCTCTGGCCCTCACTGTCCAATGCAAGCCTGAGTATTTACTGGAAGCAAGTGAGATTCTCCACGAAGATTCTCTCGGGCCACCAGAGCAGGAAATGTAGGGCTATCAGAGAGGTGGAGGCCACAGGTGCAGCTCTCAACCAATAACGAAGGGGTTGGTGGGTAAATATTCTGATTGCCTCATTCTTCAAGAGGGAACGTCCGAGATGCAGCCTCTACCCTGATGGGATTCAGCCCCTGACGCCTATCACCGTAGCCTACTTTTAAAGCCACTTCCCCACTCCCTTGCCATCACCTCCTGGAGTCCCTTCCCAAAGAGCCTGCTTAGACTCCAACCCCAGCAGCGGGTCTGGGTCTATGGGAACTCAAGGTAAGGCAACATGGACACGATGGCTGGCGAGTCACGCTGCTGCCTGCCCATGTCATGTGAAAGACTCAGCTTTGGTACCATCTCTCTTTTCTTTGCCACACTCAGTATTTGTCTAATATTTCACTTACACTTGGAGAACATATTTCTTTATGCAGAAAAATATATCCAGGTGTATGTGAGTCCACTAGCTTCTTAGGTCAACTGTAACAAAGTACTACAAAACTGGGGGGCTTCAGCAGCAGAAATGTAATAGCCACAGGTCTGGAGGCTAGATATCTGAGACAAAGTGTTGACAGGGCTGGGTTCTTCGGAAGCCTCTCTCCCTGGTTATAGATGGCCGTCGGGTCTCTGTGTCGACCTGGTCCTAATCTAATTTTACAAGGATACCAGTCATATTGGATTAGAACCCACCCTATGGTTTCATTTTAATGTAATTACTTCTTTAAAGGCCTTGTCTCCAAATATCATTACATATTGAGGTCTTGGGGTTAGGACTTCAATACATGTAATTCAGGGCAATTCAACTCACAACGGTGTCTGTGTTTTGTGCCATGTTAGAGGAAAAAATGCCTTAGAAATAGGCTTCCCTACCATCCTCCTTTCACAGATTAGAATGTGTTTTCTTTAAACTTCAAGGCTCGGCATTACAGAGTAGGCCACATTCTGCTCCCAAAAGAATGAAAGGGAAGGGTCTTCAGAACCAAAGAACAACCAAAGGACTTCAACAGATGAAGTCTGTGAGCTTCCTGAGGAACATGACCAGGTCCTCCCAACAGCCCCCAAACGACAGGGGATTTGTCCTACTGGTGAGTGTCCACGAGAAACACCAGCTGACCGTTGTGGTGGTCTTTGCCTCAGCACCCCTAGAGATTTGATATGACAAATCACTTGGTATCCTAAGATTCATTACACTTCATTCCTCTATGACTAATGAGGACACCAAGGGACAGGGGATAACACAAAGCCTTCTTCATCCTGTCAATACTGAGGGGAAATTATGATTGACTCTGCATGACTGGAGAAGGCGATGACAATGTGATTTACGGACAGCGGTGCTGATGTGGCTGCGATTCGGTGCTGTCATAAATACACCGAAAGATGCTCTCATGCCGCATCTGGGCAGTCTGGTGACAGTATGAGTCAGCACTCAAGCAAATATTTCAGCGAGGAGCTGGGTGCCTCTGATGATATAAACGCAGTGGTCAAGGGGTTGTGCCCTCATCTCCCTGCCATCTCCCAAGTGGCCCAACAGTTTCAGAAACCATTGTCACTTTACTCTGCACCTTTCAGGTGTTCTTGCAAGCAGTGCCATCTTTCCTTAGTACTGGGAATTCTGGATCTTCTGGGCTTCCTTCCCTCACAGATGTCATGGCTCAGAAGGCATGCTAAAACACAGATAGAGATATTTGGTGGGGAAGCCAAGCCAAGTTTGTGTGCTTCCTAGTACCTTTCACCAAGCCACAGGGTCTTTTTTTTTCCCGTCTTAAACAGAACTTTCTCTCCTGGTCTTCCCGGATCTGTGGCAATCTGGGTCCTGTTTTCTCTTCCCAGATGCACTTTCAGTTGTTGCCTTTTTTCAATCAATTTCCAGATGTTCCTTATTCCTTTTATTTCCAGCACATTTTATCCTTTCCTGAACTTCTGCATAATTCCCTTCCATGCCACCTTCCCTCCCCTCCTCCATCCAATCCAGATGAATTCCAGAAACCTGCTGCAATTACACCAAATTTCCTCGGCCCTTCCATGCCCCAGCTGAGTGTGCCCCAGCCCTGAAGGGTAAAGGAATGATTGGCCTACTGGAGGAGCCCTTCTGAGCGAGCTCCCAGCTGACGGCCAGATGCTGTTGAGGTTCGGGCCGACTATTGTGTAAAAGTCTCTATAGAGAGGAAGAATGTTCGCTAAGGGCCTGAAGTCCAAACCGCAGTTTGTTTTAGAGCTTTTTTTTTTTATGATCTCTTTGTGCAAATAGCAAATCAGTAAGCCAAAAATGTTTTTTAAATTATTGTTAAACAATATAAAAAATGTAAAGTGGTCTTGCCTTTCTGTAGTACTTCTTGCATTTGGTATTTGAAAATGACCTCTTCCACATAAAATTAATCTTTTGGACAATTAAAACATGTATTTCAGCCCCCAAATCAACAGAAATCCTAGCCACTTTTACATAAATCTTCCTAAAATATATTACATTTTAGAGCCTGCTGATCATAACCTAATGTTTTTCTAATAATTCAGGGTCAAGGTTTTAACTATCAGCAGCCATGCCCTAAGGTTTATGAGCCATTAGCCTGCCTTCCTTATCCCCACATTTCTCAACCTTAGCACTGTTGACAATTGATTGGATAATGTTCTGTTGTGAGAGGATGTCCTGTGCATTATAGGATGCTTAGCAGCATCCCTGGCCTCTGCCCATTAGGTGCCAGTAGCACCACCCACTCAGTGTAACAATAATGTCTCAAGGACAAGAATGTGCACCATCATAAAATGTTCTCAACATAATACAGGAGGTCGAGTCAGTGGAAATTTGAAAAAGGAAAGACAAGAAGATTGGGAAGGAAGGAAATGTACTGTCCTTTTACAGAAGATATGATTATATACATAGAAAATCCAGAATAATCTAGAAACTATTAGAATTAATAATCAATATGAAGTGTCACTAATAACAAAATTGATACATGAAAATTGCATTTCTGTGACATAACAAAAAACAACTGGAAAACATTTTTAATACTACATGTAATCTCATAAAAATTAAATGACAAGAAATGAATCTAACAAATGATGTATAGGAATGCAATACTGAAAGCTACAATATTAAAGAGAAAATGAAAAGACCTAAATAAATTGAGAGACACAACCTGTTAATGGATTGAAAGAAGTCATGATTACTAAGATTTTGATATCCCCCAATCCATCTGTAAATTAATGAGATCGAAAACCAAATAAAAACAGGTCTAACATAAAAAAAAAATTTCTAGAAGAGAAAGAAATCAAGAAAACTATCCTTATAAATGCATCAAAACAAACTAAAGACCTAGGAATAAATTTAACAATGGAGGTAACAGACCTGTACAAAAACAAACAAACAAAAAACTATAAGACATTCTTGAAAGAAATAAGATATGATGAAATAAAAAGATATTCCATGCTCATAACTGGAAGAATTAACATTGTTAGTATGGCAGTCTTACCCAAAACAACATAAAGATTCAATACAATCCCTACCAGAGTTTCAATGACATTTTTCAAAGTATAACAAACATTATTGAAATTTACATGGACTACCAAAAGACCTCAAATAGACAAAGCAATCCTGATCAAAAAAGATGAAGACATCATATACTCAGACATCAAACTATACTACAAAGCCATAGTAATCAAAACAGTATGGTATTGGAATAAATGAATGACTGGCGTAAAAACGCAAAGTGAAATAAGTCAGCAGAAAAAGACAACTGACAACTACTGGATGATTTCACTTATATGTGGAACAGAAATTTAAAAAAAACAGAACAGAAAAATCAAACCCTAGAAATCTGTACAGAATGAAGGTTATCAGCAGGAGAGGATGTGGGGGGTTACCACGAGGGGAGAAAGCCATGGATTGTGGTGGAGGATTATTGGTGCTTTAGTGGTGGGTGTGTCGTTGTGACATACATCTGAAGATATGTGAACTTACAATCCTAAATCATATGCAGTGTTGTAAACTAGTGTCACTTCAATTAAAAAACAAAACAATACATGCTGTCTTATTCCATTTATACATTTCTTGAAAATTAAAACTAATTTAAAGTGACAGAAAAAAGATCAGCGGTTGGCAGATGGTAGAAGTAGATAGGACAATTGGATGGGATGTTAATAGAACATGAGGAAATTGAAAGTAATAGAAATATTTATTATTTTGAGTGTTGTGATGGTTTCATGCATATATACATATACCAAACGTATCATATAGCCCATTTTAAATGTGTACAAGATATTGCATGTGAAAACAGCAAAGCTGTTTTTTAAAGTGTGATACTTGGGAAAAGTAAGGAAATATGGAAGAACTGTCACACTTTAGAAGAGAATAAGGAGACACAGAACTAGATGTGACATGGGAACGTACAATACAACATACACAAAGGCTACTAGCGGGAAATTCAATCAAGTCCAAATAAAATCTGTATTTCAATGTAATACCGTTGTAGCAATGCTTATGTCTTTGTTTTGTATACAGGTGGGTTTAAATATGATTGATTGGCTCAATATCAAACTGTCTTAATTGATGTAGATTTATAATTGGCCATACAGTCTGCTAGTTTCTCCATGTTTGGTCACTTTAAGAGTATCTTTCCAACTTTTTAAAATTTCCATATACATTTATATTTTTATAATTGTGCTATAATTATGTGAAATGTTAACATCAAGGAATGTGGAGAAAGTATATGGGAATTCTATTTTTTGGCAACATGAAAATTATTTCATAATAAAGATATATTTTTTAAAAATCTGTAGATGGGATAATCTTTAATAGGACAAAGTTAAAGAACTACTAAATTGGAAATAATGACTGAGAAATTCTAGCATGCAGCAAAAATGAAACTAGATGTTTTTAAGTGAAAAAAAGTTTGAAATGAAAAGAACAGATCAAGTAATAGCAAAATGTATTTATTAGCACTTCAAAAGGAGAGACCAGAGAGGTTCCTGGAGAGGCAAAAGTTAAAGTAATAGTAACAAAGTTTTTTTTCAGAATTTACATCAAGAGTCCTCAAGTGCGGGGTGCAGGGGTAATACCTGCAGATTATCAAGCAGAAACTATTGTTTCAAAACCTGTACTTTGAGTATTGGCACTGAAACTCAATATATCAACGATAAATAAAAAAATCCTAAAAGCTTGCATAAAGACATCCAAAATGCAAGGAATGTCAAATTTACATCAGACAATTCAAAAGCAACATATGTGATTATTTTTTTAATGGAGCAATACCTGTAAAGATCTGAAAGGAAACAACTTTGAACATAAAATTCTATATCCAGACAAACTATCATCCAACAGTAAGGAAGTAACAAAATATGACCACATCCATACATATATAGCCATCCTGGTGCATCCCAGCTATATAATGTTGTACTTTCTAAAGGCAAGTAAGTGGTTTTGCCTGAAGTCAGCCACTGCATAGCTTGGGCAGTGTGTGTGGTAACCCAGATCCACAGATACTCGTTTCAAGAACCCTAAATTCAAGGGTAGCCACTAGAAGAACTGGACATTTTCTGAACCGATATAATAAAATCATGGAACAAAGAAACTTTAATTGCTCCAGAAGAGAAGAAAGAGAAGAAAAGATAATTTTTGATTGTGGTTTGTAAACAGAAATGTCATGGAAGGGTGATGAGAACCATCCTCCCACTGTAAATAACTAGAACAATGAACAAAATATGTGAAATTGCTCTTTTCAGATATAGGACAATGGGCAGCTCTGACCTGTGATCCCTGTATAGAAGCACACAAAGCAACTTGACTCCTGTGATTTTCTCTGCCTGCTGTCAAGTGGCAGTTTCTAGACAGTTCCAGGAGGGGTTCTCATTTGGAGCCCAGGAATATGAACTGTCTTTTCAGAATTGCCTCAGTATGGCTCAGGCTAAGTAAGCAGACCCGCCTCCGACAGTCTTACTGCCTGTGAAAATCACAGAGGTTGCCGAGAAGGAGGAGAACTGGACTCTAGATACATATTAACCAGTATGAAAAAATGCATAATAGTGATTTCAGGAGACCAGTGATGAACAGGAACAAGGACGTATCAAAGACTCTCACTAAGATGCCATTTCCTTGACCCTAACTTACATAATATAGCAGGCTTGCCAGAAAAAAAAAAAAACAACGCTACCTGGGAACGACCTAGAAACCCAGTGGCTTAAAACAATTAGTTAGCACATGTGCTTGCTGGCCAGCAGGGGACCCACTGATCTAGGCTGGTGGAACTGGGGGTAAATTCTGCCACATACGTTTTCCATCCTTTTCTGGGACTAGTGGGCTAGTTCAGGCTCTTTCTTTCGTGCAATGGTGTATTTCTCACACGACAGTGGGCAAACCCAAGACTACATACCATTTCAGGCTCACAGCACACCACGCGCTTGCTGGTATCCACCTACTAAAGTAATTCCGATGGGTGAGCCCTCAATCAAGATCAAGAAGAGTCTTGTGCAAAGTGGGAATGTAAGTGAGCAAACCAAGGGGCACCCCAGGACCCCAAGCTTGCATGCTTTAAAGGGGTCTGGTCATCCACGTGCACAAAGAGAAAGGAGACTCAGCATAAAAGAAATTTAATACAATTAATGTACATAGTGAGAGAAGAAAGGATAATAGTTTTCCATTAAACACCCAGAGTTACCCAGCCCCTCGTGGGTAAATGCCCAGCCAAAGAGGGTTGGCCAGAGCGGGGCTGCTGAGGCACGAAGCCTTGCCATAAGTCTAAGGCACCTTCTGGTGGGAATCACAGCAAAGCGGCAAAAGGGGCCAGACAAGTCTGGTATGAAAGGTGTAAAATCAAAGCACAAGTCAAGATAAAGGCTGCCATTGTCAGCCCCCCACGTGTCTCTCACCCACGTCTCTTCCAAGTGTCTCTACATGTCTCTATTTCGCATGTCTCCCCCAAGTCTCCTAAGCCCCTGAGGCAAGTCCAAGGCAGAGACGCAAGCACGTCCTCTTCTCTGTGCGTCTCTCTAGAGCCCACCTTCCTTCCTGGTTATTTAGCTCCACCTGGCCTGAGCTCTGCCATCACTAGGCGGGGCAGGGAACAGGGCACCTCTCCTTTCAATAGAGACATATTTGTCACGGAAGAGCGCTACAACTTCAACAGTAGACAATGGTGAAAGATTAGGGCCATGAACGCCGTCTCTACCATTGTACATCTAAACTTAGATGAGACCCCTGGTGGGTGGAGGGAGATTTGCAGTCAAATCTCACTTGAGGGGCCTCCCTGGTGGCACAGCAGTTAAGCGCTGTGCTGTGGAGCTGTCGGCAGCAGCGACACGACGCTGGGGGGCCGGGGAGCTTCCCACATGGCCCGGCAGACCTCTCCTGCCTCGCCCACTGCTCCCCTCAGCAGTGTGTTTCCGTCGATCTGCCTGTGCTGCTCCCCACTCTGTCTCTGGTGAACCCTCTCGCCGCCCCACACCTCTGACCTGTACCCCAGCTTGTATACATAAATAAATAAATCTTTAAAAAAAATCTCACTTGAATGCAGAGAAATATTTTTAAATGAGTGATAAAAAATAAAATCACCTTGCTTGTACATCTGAGATTGTGAACTGAGATTCATATCTGTGACGACAGAAATATTTGAAGAGGGATACTAACAAGATGCAAAGGAAATCCAACATTTCATTCTGACATTAGAATAACATCACAAATAATGTGATATCTGATGTGTGCTACAAAAGGCAAATGGAATTTCAAACAACTGAGGTGAGGTAAAAGTACAGAATTAAAAAATTATTTTTTGACCCAGCCGAGATTTCTGCAGTCAGGCCATAGGATGCATAGAGTGAGGGTTTATTTTCAGGAGAATAGACACCTGTAAACAACAGGAACTCACAGCCTTTTTGTTGTTACCTTTACATTTATTTCCTGGCTCAATAAAAGCATGAGAGGCGCACGGCCTACATGAAGAAGTTCAGGAACTGGCAAAGGACAGACGTGAGTATTGGAGGTCTGGAATGGATAATTCATTCCAAAGAGAAAGCAGAGGGGAGATACGAGGGGTGCAGAGAGGGAAGGCGGGCAAGCTGGAAAAAGATTAGAGAAAGTCACGGCAGGACCCGTTTAACCCTAATTTCTGTGGGTTTTCTGCTGAAGATGTGGTGTTAGTGGTTTCAGTTCATCAGAGAGCCATGTGTCTTATGTCTCAGATATGAGCCAGATGAAAACAGACACCCCACTTAAGTGGTGTTTTAGTGACACAAAGACTTAAAGGTGGGGGGGGGGAGGATTTGCATAGTAATGACACTATCATTGCTTCCAAGCATGCAGGATTTTCAGAGCCCCTAACAACCACTGAATGAGGAATTCTAACCACACCCTGGGAAGGCTTCCTTTTGTTAAAATAAAAACTGAGGATCTCTGAGGTCAGTCACCAGGCAGTGAAAATCAAAAAACCCTGACTCCCTTCTAACCACTGGAATATTTGCCATGTGGACCCACACCCACCTAGGATATTGCCAAAACCCCAAGAAAGTACCATGACTAAGATCTGTGTCCTTCTCTGGGAACTATTTCCACAGAAAGCCTCTTATGTCTCTTTCCTGATATTTCCACAAAATAGAGAAAAAGGAAAGAAAAAATATGCCTGAGAAAAGGCTGAGTGTGAAGAAGAATTCGATGTTGGCATCCCCTTAAAAGTTTCCACTTCCTTCCTCAACCAGTGTAAAGCTTGTTATTGAAATATCATAGAGGAAATATAGCTTTGATTTCTATCAAACACCACACCATAGCAAAAACACCCATTAGATGGATAAGTAAGAATAGCAAATGATTATTAAACTCCTAGTATGTGCCCAGCAGGGTAGTATGAATTTCAGATGTAAGACTCATTGGGTCCTAACAATGATTTGATGAAGTGGGTACTGTTGTTATGCCCCTTTCACAAATGAAAAAGCTGAGGCACAAAGGGGTTATTCGACTTCCCCAAGGGCAACAAAATAAGGAAGTTACAAAGCCAAGAGCCAACCCCAGTAGTCTGATGCCTACATACTATGTGCACTAACTCAGAAGAGAAATCAGAAATAACCCACTCTTACAATAAATGTTTCCAGAGAATAAAGAAGGCTCACCTTTATGAGTCTAGAATCCCAAACCTGAAAAGGATATGACAAAAAAGGAAAAGTACAGGCCAATCTCTCTTGGGAAAGTGGAAGCAAGACATAGGATACAAAATACTTAGCAAATTGATTTCAGAGAATTCTTATAAATAAATAAGGAAATGACAACCCAATAGAAAAAATGGGATTTCACAAAAGATATCTAAATTGTAAATAAACATATTTTAAATCTTCAGTGTCACCAGAGTGCAGGGAAAGGCAAATTAAAATTGTGGCAAGTTGGGCCTCCCTGGTGGCACAAGGGGATGAGTGTCAGCACTATGAAGCTCTCAGCAGCAGCCACTGCCGCATGAGTTCGATCCCCAGCCAGGGAGCTGACCCACAGAGCACAGCAGACCTCTCCTGCCTAGCCCACTGCTCCCCTCAGCAGTGTATTTCAGTAGCTCCATCTGTTCTGCTCTTCACTCTGTCTCTGGTGAATCCTCTCACCCCCGACACCTCTGGCCTACACCCCAGCTCTTGTATGCATAAATAAATCTTTTTTAAAATAATGAATAAAATTGTTGCGTGTCCACAAGAAGGACTAACATAAAATAATTGACGATATTAAGATGTATGGTAAGAGGAATTGTCACATACCATTGATGGGAATAAAAATTGGTAAATCACTTTGAAGAATCTAGAAGTAGCTGCCCAACGTGAACATATGCATACCCTGTAGCCCAGAAATTCCACTCCTTGCTTGATAATCAACAGAAATTCACATATAAAAACCAAAAGGCACAAACAAAAATGTTATAGCAACCTTACTTACAAGTGTAAAAACCTGAAAGCACCTAAAATCTACTAACACAGGAATGGCTAACAGATCTGCTATACCACGGGGCGCTGCGCAGCAGTGGCAATGAACACTTGCTGCACATAGTAATTTGAATGGATCTCAAAAATTATCACTGAGCAAAAGAAACCAGACACAAAGGTGCACATACATTGTATTCCATTCACATATCATTTTAAAATGAGTAAAATGGATCTCTGGTGGTAAAAGAGAGCAGTGCTTTTCTCTGGGCTGTGAGAAGAGGAAGGGGGGTGCCTTATTTCTTGATCTTGGCATTGGCTATATGAGCGTGTTCACGCCATGTTTCAAATATACTTTAGGAAGCAGCATCTTGGTGAGAGAGATGAGGTGATCCAAATTCATGATGAACCTTCAGCGAAAACATTTCATCCAGATGAGAAAAC
This sequence comes from Scalopus aquaticus, assembly GCA_004024925.1. Classification (NCBI taxonomy): domain Eukaryota; kingdom Metazoa; phylum Chordata; class Mammalia; order Eulipotyphla; family Talpidae; genus Scalopus; species Scalopus aquaticus. The sequence continues at coordinate 200,059 of PVIJ01000883.1, forward strand.
ATTAAGCAGATTCAACATCAAAATCAACTGAACATTCATTGCTTTATCTATCGAGTATCTAAAATATCCTGGGACAAAGCTGAAAGTAAAAAGATGAAAAGACAAATTTCCTATCAGCAGATTGTTCACAACCTGGCTAAAAGAGATATTTAAAAATAATCTATTTCAAAATAGTTATGCTATCATGGAACTGTGTTAACTTGTTTTGAGAGTTTAGGGAAGTCAAGGAAGGGTTCCCAAAAGTGGCACACTTAAGCTTTATAAGGGTTTTGCAGGTAAAAGGACTGAATCAGGAGTAACAGAAGACAGGGATAAGAAGAGAGGTATTTGCGTCAGGACTGACCACATTTGCAAACGAGAACAGAGAGACAGTACCGCGCATCATAGGGACACTGGGTATAGCTATAGCTGAAAAAGCAAGTTAGAGAACCGTAGAGGTGAAGATGGGCGAGTAAGTCTTTTATTCCATATTGGCTTTTTATCCGGTAGGACATGGGCACTGTTGAAGAATTTTTATTTAAACCAGTATAAAGGACAGATGGGAGGAAGGTAAGACTGGCAACTGGGAGATTAGGTAGATTTCTGCAGGATTCCAGATATATGTGTCAGGCTTTACCACAGGAATAAACAATCCAAAATCTTAGTGGTTTACAACAGCAAATATTCGTTTCCGCCCAAACTTTGGTGTCCTGTAACAACATTCATTTTTTTACACATGGGTTTGTGGGTCAGCTGTGGGTGGTTTAGCTGTTGGGCTGAGTCAGGCCGGGTTTGACTTGTATCTGCATTCAAGGTGGATTCGTGGCTCTTTCATTTCAGGACCCAGGATGAAGGAGCCATACTTCTTCATTTTGGGGCCACACTCTTCTGTTGGTGGATGGCAGAGAGCAGGAGAGATGGGCAGAAACATGCAATGTCTCCAGGAGCCTCTGCTCAGAGGTAGCACACTATCTTCTGCCCACATTATAGTAGTGAAGGTCATGTGCCAAGTTCAAGGTCCATAGGACCTAGGAGATTTCTCCACCCAAAGAGAAAGGAAGGGCAGAGTAAAGAATTGGTGAACATATTAACTCAACTGACATACCAGGCAAGAGATTCTGAACAGCTAAACTAAGACAGCGCAGGAATGGACAAGAGGAATGCTAAGACCATAGAGAGTCTCCCAGCGAGTCTTCCAGCTAGTGGCCTTGGCAGAGAGGGACTCCTACGTGAGGACACAAGGAAACTAAACCAGAAGCTTTAACTCAGGGAAGTGCTTGATTAGAATGGGGAAGACAGGCTAAACCAGTTCCCCGGTTTGAAAACCTTAGGTCAACATGAAGAGTTCAAGGATAGACTTCTCAAAGGGAGCAAGTGAAAGAGAATTGAAATGAGGGTTAGGAAGTGGGGTCAGTAATAATCTTGAGCTTATCCCAGCAATGAGCGTCCTGGGAGCTCTCGAAAGGCAGACTTGGCACAGAAAGAGAATGATAGAATTGACGTAGGAGGAGAGGAAGAAGGGAGATAGAACTTAATTTAACTGGTCCAAGAAACTCGATGCACCAGTTGAATTCTGTAAAACAGGAAGCGGTTCGGAGAAAAGATGGTAAGTTTGGTTTGGTTTTTAGAGTGGAGCCAGCCAGATGGACGTGTCTAGTATTAAAATGAGTATCAGGCTATGGAACTCCTCCCTTTTGGCTTTCTTGCTGGTTTCACATCTGAAAATGCCCTCTCTCCCCTCTCTTCTGTAGGCAGTCTTAAATACACACGATCATCTACATTTCCATGTTGTCTTTCTTTCTTCTCTTACTTGCATTTAGAATTTGTGCGCCTCATTTAACATCGATCGTTTGTATTATACACACACACATTAATCTTGTTCCCCAAAGTGTAAATTCCATAAAGACAAGACCTCTGGTGTCTTTAGAATCTCCCATGGAACTTAGCATTATGTCAGGCAAAAATCTAAATTAAAAAACTAAAAAATGCACTGGATGATTAACCAGTCTAGTGAAGAATAATCATTGATGACTCTTATCCTAAGTGGTCTCCCTCTAAAGAGCTTTTTAAAAGATGTTTCTATTTATTTGGAAAGTGCACATTAAAAATACTTCTAATAATTCATTTTTTACCTAGTGACGACATTTAAGATCTTTCTTATTTTTAAGTACTTGTAAATCCTGGTGTATGTCTCCATGACTATTTTTGTCCAATAAAAAATTGTTAGCATTTGAATTCCAGATGTGCACAGAGAGGCAAACAAAAGGCATTATGAAGTAAAAATCGAGAATATCAAGATTTCACAGTTTAGATGGTCAGCGATTCAGTGTTTTCTTTCCAAAAAGACACCAATCAAAAGAAATGATATGTGTATCATCAAGTGTAGAAACACCCAAAGCCACTAAGTATTTTCTAAAGATGCCATTAGAATTCTTTACATACTTCCCATCAAGTCATTGTCATTACATGAGACACAAAGGTGAAGAGAGTAAATAATAAGCTCAAACTTACACCATTTATTTTAGAGTCAAAAAACAAGACCAGATAAACAATGGAATACTATTCAGCATTCAAAAAAGATAAAAACATGCAATTCGCAGGAACATGGATGGAGCTAGAAGGGATCATGCTCAGCAAAATAAGCCAGAAAGAGAAAAATATTGAATGGTTTCATTTATAACAGGAATATAGGCGAATCAAATAAGAAAGAGACATTAAGCAAGGGAAGAGGGGGGAAGGGCTTAAAATGGGGGAGAAAAGAGCACAAGGGACTATGATGATGGTTCACGCATGAATCGGTGGTGGGTAATCTATGGGGAATACACAATAATATAAAAGATATGAATAAAAATTAAAAAAAAAAAAACAAGACCAGAACTCTAAGACCAGCTAAGCACGAACTCCTCAACAGCCGCTGGATCCCCAGTAGGGCAGAAATAAAAAATGCCACTGGGACAGCTAAAATTAAAGGGAATGTTTTTAGATTTTTCAGTTCCTTTTTTAAAGGTAGGCTTTGAAAAACTTCATTTTGTGAGGAATTCAATGGGGACCTGGAAAACTGCTCTTAGGATTTTAACATAAATTAAAAATCATTTAAGCAGACCTCAATTCAGCTCTTGCCAACTGCACATTTATTTTTCTGGTCAAGGAGGCTTTACTGTTGCAAATGAAAGGGAAATGAAGGCATTAGAGCTTGGTTATATCAGTAAAAAAAAAAAAAAGAAGAAGAAGAAGAAGAAATAGTGAATGTGCATGTTGGATTAAGTTTTCTCCTAACCCAATTCCATTTATCTGGGTGAGGAATTTACCTCTCCCACCTGCCCACCCCCTGAACCCCAACACCACAAGGTACTCTTGAAAACATTCTCTAAAAACGTAGGTCACCGTCTAGAATCTGGAGTTGCTGCAGGTGTTCCTAAAACCTCATAAGCTCTCCAGAGAGCTGTGAAAATCACACAGCTCCAGACCTAATGAGAATTCAGTAAGCAAGGTGGTCGGCTGGGAGCGAGCTGTTTCCACTGCACCTGTATTGAGAGATGAGTGACCCCCAAGAAGCCTGGAAGCTTAGTTCCATTTTGGATAAGCAACCTCAAGAGTAGGGAATGGGAAATAAGGAAATGAAGGATAAAGCATTTCTTGCTAATTCTAAACATATGTCGCCTGTACATTGGTGAGTTGAGGTTGGCAAAGGGTAAAACAAAATCTCGTCTAACTGCTTCCTCAGTGACAGCTCTATTTGTTGGTTTTTCCACTGGCACCCAGCTTTTAGAGCCTCAATTTTCCTAATTCAGGAACAACAGAGGGCAGTCATCCCTCGTGTCTGAATACAACACTTGACATCGTGTTTTCATATAAAGAAGCTCATCCTCTGTGGGCCTGCAAAACATCAGTCTCACTCAGGCAAAGCGTGGAGAAATTTATATACCCACAGTCTGGTGGATTCAAAGTCACCACACACTGCACCTCTCCCTTTCCTTCTTGGCTTCCTCCATTTCCCAAAGCACAACCAGTGATTGAACAGAAAATATGGCACAAGAGGTTTCTTCTCCACCCATTTTCCCCTATTAATAGAACATGGCAGAGGAAAAACCCTGTGAGTTTCAAATCAACAGCTAACCCAACTAAAGATGGCCCAACTGGATTCAAAATAGATCCGTCATCTCCTTCATTAGAAAGAGGAAGGGGAGTTGAGAAGGGATGCCATCAGTTACTTGCACGGACCTCGGGAAGGATATGTTCCGGGAAGCTGCATCTACTGAGGAACTGAGAAGACGGAGTATAGCCTATGAAAACTAAGGTAGCCCAAAAGCTCCTTTTTCACTCTGCTTAAGCTACAACTGCCTGCAAGTAAAGCAAATTGTTCAAATTTTATTAACACTTTCCTATGGTTCAAGTACAACCTATAGCAAAACTTTATTAATTAAAAACGAGCTCTAAGGAAGTAAGTTCCCTTATATATCCCCACACTTTTCCTATTATGAGAGACCAGAGCACACTAGTTACGGGTCCATTTAAAAACCTTATAAACTCTGTCCTCTGTGATGACGCAGCTCTGAGAGACGGTCCAGTCAGATCAGTCTACAGGATCCTTGGAAAATACCATCCACTTCATCTCAGTATCTGGCACAATAGCTACCAGGTGCTTGTGATTGTATTTCAACTGGTAGCAACAAATATTTATTGAGCTTAACTGTTGTCTAAAATACTTTGTTACTATTATATGGAATATGAAGTGACAAATGTAATATAAGAGAAGTATCATGGTATAGATTCTGGCAATGAGCAGTAGAGTTGACTTTTGGAGAATGGAGGAGTCAGGGTTACCCACCCCCAAGCAGTGGAAAATTCACATGTAACTTTGGGCTCCCGGAAAACTTACCACTAACAGCCTGCTGTCCCCAAAAGCCAGACCAATAGCATGAAATTGATTAGCATGCACTTACGTTACATGTGTTATTTACTGTGTTCTTACCATAAAGAAAGTGACAGAAAAGAAAATGATTTTAAGAAAACCATAAAGAAAATACATACATAGTACTGGGTTCTTTTTATTGACACTGAAAGTCTACAATGTCTGTAAACATCAAAATTTGGTCGCTTAATACGTCAGTTATGACTTCTGAGCCCACCAGAGACTGGCTAGCCTAAGACAGTCTCACCTTGGAAAACCCGCTATCCCACAGACGGCCTCACCACCTCGAGCAGCAGAGACTGGATTCAGAAGCAGCAGAAGCACATGGTGCCTTTCTTCAGTTCCTCGTGAGTCAAATTCTCTGCAAGCGAATGACAGAGCAGCCTCATGGCCAAGTCCAGACTCAGGAGAGGAAAGGACCGCAGGGTGTCAAGCTGACATGCGGCCACGCGCAGGCTTTCAGGCAACCGCCCACCGAGCCGCAGACTGCAGAGCTGCCAGTGCGGAGCGGGCCTCTGCAGCGCGGCCAGGCTGCAGCCGAAGCAGCTCTGGCTTCGTGACCCAGGAGCGCTCAAGACGCTTCAAGTGGCTGCTGCAGATGCAGATACAATATGAGTCCCTGACACGTCTTGACAGGAAAAGCCTCAAGTTTTTGGAGCAAGCTCCACCTTGTTCATTATAGAAGTACTATACTTCAAGGGATGGTTTCGGACTTGTTAGTGGGCCCGAGTGATCGCATAAGAACCTGGTTATGGAATAATAAGGGACCTTGAGACCCAAGCTGCCAATCAAAAAGACGGCGTTATCTGCCATGCAAACCAAAATTGCATAATTGGAAAGGTCGCCTGCAACATTGAGTACAAGCAGATGCTGAAATTACGCAAGTGAGTGGCTGAGCTGCCCAGGCACCCACTCCAGCTAAGAACTCTCTCAGACTAACATCCATGGCGGCCTGAGGCGTTCCCTCAAATCTACTGGCATCAAAAGGAAACTAATGCCAGTGGGTGGATAACTTGGCAAGATATGCTGACATCTAAATCTTAAAACTCCAGTTACAGTAGTCCAGCAGAAGGGTTATCAAAAAGAGAAACACCTTCAATGGGTAAAACTGTGTGTCCAGTTCTCCATTTCGCCTGAAAGGAGAGACAGGAAGAGGGACAGATCTACAGCAAGTTACAGGCAAGAGAATATGGTTTGGCCAGATGGTCATGGATGGAACAGGTACAAAATTAGAGAATTATAGGAGGTCTGGAAAAGGTGTGTGGGTGGACGAAAGAAAGGTGAGGGGGAAGAGAGGGGAACCAAATACAATTAAATACAAAATAAATCAATAAATATTAAAGTAGAAAACAAAATGAGTAGATGATTAAACAAATGAAAAGGTATTTCTTTGATAGTCCTTTAAAAAGAGCCGTTAAGTAAACACTGTCAAATGTGATAAAGATAAAAGAAGACTTAAATAATAAATATTAGGATTGAAGGAAGTGGAAAATTTGAAATGATAAGCAAATCAAACACAAAATTATACCAAGCAAAATTTGAAAAATAGTAGAAGTAGAGGACTTTGTAGGAAAAACTGAGTTAACCAAAATTGACTCAGAAAGGAACTGAAATCCAAAAAAGACCAATAACAGTAAAAGAAACTTAAATTTAAGAGGAAATAAAAACCAAAAAAGGGGCACAAAGCCCAGACAATCTTTGGGTACATTGTATTCAACTTACAAATAACAGATAATTCCTGTACTATTTACATTGTTAAAGAACATAGAAAAGGATGGAAAGTTTTCAAGTCATTGTACAAATATAGTATAACACTAAATTATAACCAAATAAAAATAAAAAAGAGGAGAAAAAACCACCCACAAACAAAACAAAAACCCCGAAGATAAATAAAGGCAAAAATCCCAAATAAAATATTAGAAAATTTAGCCAACATTGCATTAAGAGAATTACATCAAGAACAAGACTTTTCTCACAGAAGTGCTAGGATAGTTTAACATTACTCTGATTTTAAGTGTAACTCATTACTCTAAGATGTCTAAAGAGAAAAATTATAACATTCAGTGCGTATGTGGAGGCATTTGTTAAAATTAGCAGTTCTTCCTAATATGAAAAGTTCTTCTTAAGCAGCTTGATAGAGATACTATCAGAAATTGACATGATGCTTTGGATGAAACATAAAAAATGAATTTCCATTAAAGAAAAGGGTTCGCAAAAAATACAGTCAAAAAATGGGCAGAAGAAATTAAAAAGACACTTCTCCAAAGAAGAAATGCAAATGGCCAACAGGCATATGAAAAAATGTTCAACATCCCTCATAAACAGGTAAATGCAAATAAAAACCACAATGAGATACCACTTTACACCAGCAAGAATGGCATATTAAAAAAAACAGGGAATAACAAATGTTGGCGACGCTGTGGAGAAAAAGGAACTCTCCTACATTGCTGGTGGGAATGCAAACTAATCCAACCACTGTGGAAAGCTGTACGGCAGTTCCTCAAACTGCTAAAAATGGAGCTTCCATACGACCCAGTAATACCACTTCTGGGAATCTACCCAAAGGACACAAAAACATTAATCCAAAAAGATACATGCACCCAAATGTTTATTGCACCATTGTTTACAATAGCTAAAATATGGAAACAACCCAGATGCCCAAAAATAGATGATTGGATCAAGAAGATGTGGTACATATACACAATGGAATACTATTCAGCATTCAAAAAAGATAAACACATGCAGTTCGCAGCAACATGGATGGAACTAGAAGGGATCATGCTCAGTGAAATAAGCCAGAAAGAAAGAGAAAAATATCGAGTGGTTTCACTTATAACAGGAATGTAGGGGAACCAAATAAGAAATTAACATTCAGCAAGGGAGGGGGAGAAAAGGGGCTCAAAAAGGGGGAGAAAAGAACACAAAGGACTGTGTCATGGTTCACGGGTGAATAGGTGGTGGGTAACCTATGGGGAATACACAATAATGTAAAAGATATGAATAATAAAAAAATAAAATTAAAATAATAATAATAAAAGCTAGCTGTTGGGAAAACCTGAAGTTGCTTCTCCTGTGAAAAGGTACAGGACAGGAATGTCTACTCTTGCCACTATTGTCCAATATGGTAATAGAAGTCCTATTCAGAGCAATTAGACAAGAAAAATACATAAAAGTAACCCAAGTAAGAAAAGAAGTACACCAATCAGCATTTGCAGATAACATAATACACATAGAAAATCCTAAAGACAGCACCAAAAAAATTTCTAGAAATAAACAAATTAGCAATAATGAAGTACTAGGAATAACTAATGAATAAGTAATAATAAAGTGGCAGGATATAATATCAGTATACAAAAATCTGTTATATTTCTAAGTGCAAAAGCAGAGTTAGAAGAAAGAGAAATTCAGCAGTAACAAAAGGCCAAGGAGAGTATGAATCTGCTGGTCTGAGATACCTCGAGTCATTAGATTCTCGGACAGACAGAAATTAGAAGGGCGGTTACCTGGTGCTGGGTGGGGCTGGGGTGTGGTAAGTTGTTGATCAATGAGCGCCATTTTAGTTTTGGCAGATGAAATGTTCCTGAAGTGGACGGTGGCGCTGGTGGCACAACCATGTGAATGTACTTAATGCCCCCAAACTGGACCCTTCAAAATGGTAAAAGAAACAATACAAGCTTTGGAAACCCTTTTTCAAAAAGATGGTGCCTAAAGTTAAGAAAGGGCCCCCCGCACCTCCCAAAGTTGAAACCAAAGCAAAAGCCCTGAAGGCTAAGAAAGCAGTGCTGAAGTCGGCCACTGCCACAGCCACGCGCCATCTGGAGGCCCAAGCTCCTGAGACTCTGAAGGCAACCAGATACCCTTGGGGGAGCACCCCCAGGAGAAACAAGCTTGACCCCAAGGCCATCGTCAAGTTCCCCAACCACAGAGTCCCCCAAGAAGAAGACAGGAGACAGCAACACACTTGCGTTCATGGTGGACCTCAAGGCCAGCAAGCACCAGATCAACCAGGCCGTGAAGCTCCACGACACTGACCTGGCCAAGGTCAGGCCAGGTGGGGAGAAGAAGGCGCATGTCCCACTGGCTCCCAACTAGGCTGCTTTGGATGTGGCCAACAAAACTGGAGTCCCCTAAACTGAAATTAGCTGAATGATAAAAAATCTGAATAGAAAAAAACTGAGTCTGCAAACACTTCGAGGTAATGTGTAGGTGACATTCATTTTCTGATTTACCAGCGAGTTCATCTGTTACTTGCCACGAATCGATCATCATAACCATAATCATTTCATCATTCCTATCATCATCAGACCCTCTAGGAACCCAGTTGCCTGCATGATTCTAAAGATGGTTTCTCATGTCCTTTATTCAAGCAGCATAAATATTTGGGGGGGCAAAAACACTGTGAAGATTAGGGCCTCCCTGGGGGCACAAAGGGTTAAGCGCAGCACTATGAAGCTATCCAGAACCACTGCTGCACGGGTTCGATCCCCGGCCAGGAAGCTTCCCACATGGCACAGCAGACTTCCCCTGCCTTGCCAGCTGCTCCCCTCAGCAGTGTATTTCAGTGGATCCTCCTGTTCTCCTCCCCGCTCTGTCTCTGGTGAACCCTCTCACCCCCCACACCTCTGGCCCACACCCCAGCTTGTATGCATAAATAAATAAATCTTTAAAAAGAAAAAACCCAAATACTGTGACTATCATTGATAAAGTCCTTAGGTAGAAACTTAGCCTGACTTACCCAAATGCTACATGCCCCAGGGCAACCTCTCCCCAGCCCACCACCTTCCACCTCCCAGGCCACAAAAGATTGAACAAGATAACCCGAAAAACCACCCAAGGAAAGAAAAAAGGGAGCATCAGTTACACATTCAACAAGCCAGGGAACAAGAAAACGCAAATCGGTTCCAGGTCTCCAGTTTCACCTTAAAGGCAAAGAACTGTAGGCGCTTGTGAGGGCGTCTCGGGGGCCCAGACCCACAGCAGCTCCACGCGGGAGGCGACCAGCATCTGAGGAAAACCGCCGCCACCAGAAAGGCTCTTTTTTGTTTTCATTCTTTGCAGTCCTTCAGGAAACCCTTGATAATGTGAAATGTTATTACTGCAAATGTTGGCCCAGGCAAGTTTACTCTAGAGTCTCACTATCACTGACTGTTCACAAAATAAAATCATTTTTAAAGCCGGTGAGAAGAGCCAAGTGCAAACCACAAATCAGAAAACCACCAAGGCGGGCTGCCTGGCTGCCAGAGCCTAATGTGATCTAATGGGAGGACAACAAGATGTGAGAATTTGATTTTACGATGCTCCGTGTAACTTTTGCCAATACAAAGGGGTTGGGCCCAGCTTCCCTCGCCTTAAGCAAACATTTGAAGTCATGTTTTACTTTCCCATCATTTTTAGTTCTGTCAAGCGGGGCGTAGAGATTCAGCCTGCCCTTTTCATTTTAAAAGGGCCGTCTGCTCTGGGTGGTTACAGATTTGCTTCCTATCAGTTCATATGAGATGAAGATGGGCAGTGGGGAAGGGGCCAGGAAAATAGGATGAAGCTATTTAGTGGCAGTGTCTCAACTGGACTGTAGCTCTCTGCGTTTGTGATTTATTCCAAGGGTGGGAGGGCAGGGGAGAAGGCGAACTGAAGCAACATTACTCCGCAAGCAAAAATGAACTCCAGCGAGAGTCAGATCTGGGCAGGATCGGGTTGCTTGGTCTCACAGCAAATGGGATTGGAACTCAAGCATAGCCCTAGTTCCCATCTTTTATTAAGAAAAAGAGAGGAGGGGAGAGAAGAGGAGGGAGAGATGAAAGGGGGAGAGGAAAGAAGGGCTATTAAATTGCTTCTGAAAAGAAGCAAATTAAAAAATTTTATAAATCAAACTATTGTGTCATATGCCTTAAAATTATACAGTCATGTAGGCAAATGTCCTCCCCCTCCCAAAAAAGAAAAACTGGAAAAAAATTTAGCTTCATTTAAAATGCATATTTAGGGCCTCCCTGGTGGCACAGCGGTTGGGCGCTGCGCTGTGGAGCTGTTGGCAGCACGCGATGTTCGATGCCCAGCCAGGGAGAATCCCACATGGTGCGGCAGATCTCTCCTGCCTCACCCACTGTTCCCCTCAGCAGTGTATTTCTGATCTGCCTGTTGTGCTCCCCACTCTGTCTCTGGTGAGCCCTCTCGCCACCCCGCGCCTCTGGCCTGTACCCCAGCTTGTATGTATAAATAAATAAATCTTTAAAAAAATAAAATGCACATTTAGATCCACTTTTTATCATAATGAACCTCACTCAATATATTAAAAATGAAGCATTATTTATTAATAAGAATGTAAACATATCTCAATTAGCGGAACACTTAAATAACCATAAAATAAATTGGAGACAAGCTCCTCTAATTTTATATGCAATTTACAGTCATGCTATACCCAAGCTATTATTTTGAAAATTTTTATTAAACTTGATGAAAACTGTGTAGAAGCCTGATTTACAATTTCTCATGTAATAAAAAAACACAAAGTCACAATCCATTGGGTTCTCCTGTTATTTTTCTTTCCTGTATAAAAAGAGCAAAATTCTATATGTAAAACAATCTGGCAACAAAAAGTGTATTCTTTGATCCATATAGAAAAAAAATTGCTAGTTTCATGAAATAAGAATCAAAGGAAGTTGTGCAATGCTGGGGTTTGATTGATAAGTGAGTGTGACTACAGCCATGGCACCAGCTAACTCCTTTTATAGTAAATATACCATGACTTGTGTATATGTATGCACCTGCACAGACACCAAAACATATAAATATACCAGAAACTGTGTACTCTTAGCAGTCATTCAACCAATACTTATTGAACACTTACTCTCATCTTTGTGGAGCTTTCATTATAGTGCCAATAGTAAATTTAACGAAAACAATACTTTAAGAGAAAATTGCCTGAGTGTGTATCCACTGATAGAGCAGCTACTCTGAAATATTTTAAAAGGTTTTGGAATGAGCTGACTGATGGCGCACAAGAGAAGTGCATTTGTTCTACTATCCAGAGGTAAGCTATTACAGCCCAGGGCTGCGAGATGTCATTGACACGGTTAACTGTATAGAAGTCAGACCTTTGAAATATAGAGGAGTGATGCAGCTCACATTCACTAATCACTATGGAAACCAGTATAGCAGTTTATCAAAAAATTAAAAATGGATTTACAACGTGACCCAGAAATTCCATGTCTGGGCATATATCGAGAAGAGCCGAAAGCACTATTTTAAAGATCTCTTTGTATACCTGTTCAAAGTTTCATTCACAAAAGTTGTGGAAGCGACCCAAGTGTCCACCGACAAATGGACAGGTGAAAAACTGCTGTATATATACAGTTGGAAGTCATTCACCCTCAAAAGGAAGCAAATTCTGATGCATGCTACAGTAGGGATGCATCTTGAAGACACATGCAAAGGGACTTAAGTCGGTCAAAAAAGCCCAGTGCTGTCGGATTGCACTTAGCTGTGCAACAGGAGTGGTCAGCTGTATAGAGACAGAAAGTAGAACGATGTTGCCAAGGTAGGAGGGGAAGGAGGTTAGGGAGAGGCCACTCAATGACTAGGAGTTTCAGTTTTGCAAGAGAAAAGAGTTCTGTAGATTGGCTACACAGAATAGGAATGTTCTTCACACTTCTAAACTGTCCCCTTCAAAACAGCTATTAAGTTCTTTACTGGGTGTATTTTACAATTAAAAATTATAAAACATAGAAGAATCTTTTGCAATATTTTATAGCAAGATATGGGACCACAAAAACATTTTCTATTGTTCAGAACTCTTTTGTTATTTTAAAACAAAACCTACTTCAGAGGTAAGGAAGATATTTTTACAATGAATTAAAAAAAATTGCGTTGTGAAAGAAACCCAAGCTATGGTGAGAACATTTGCGATATGTTTAATGAAAGTATTTCTATCACTCTGAGTGTTGCTGCAAGTAATTATGTAAGTGGAATCCCATAAAAATTTTCAAAGCTGAAAAACTACACTGAAAAAGTGAATAGTAAATCTACTTAATAATTTTGTTAATTAATAATAACAAAACTAGCAACATTTCATGAAATTATTATTGAATTAATAAGGCTACTAATTTTAAATAATCAAATTAATTAAAAATAAAATATTAATTGAAAATAAATATTCCATTAAGCTTATTAGTAGTCTTCAGTAGTAATGGTTTAAGACCCAAATGGTGAAGCAATAACAGCAATTTCCAATTTAATCGCAAGAACAGTTGGTTAACCTTAGGAGCAATGACAATTTTTTACCCAAATTTCAAAAGTCCTTGTTTAACTGAAAAATTGGAAAATTGATTACTTTTTAAAAATTATCATTTTAAAGTGACTTTAAAGAAAATGACCATTAAGATTTAACTAGCATACCCAGTGATGAGTTCTTTCCATTTGGATCTACAAATATTTATGAAGCATCTTTTTTAAGATAAGATGGTCAAAGATTCAGAAATTGATCCAGATTTTAGATTCACTACCTTACAAAGTTTTAAACCATGGTATAGAAAAAATTAATAAAGAATATCAAGTCACAAAACTTTCCCTAGTGAGCAAAATGTGTCTTGGTACAAAATCAAACAAAACAGAATCATTTAAAAAATATTTTTCTCTTTTTATTTAGGTCTATGTTAATTTATGTATATGTTTCATAAAATACATAATATGTCAATAAGTAATATATATATATAATGAGAATAAATTAATTTTGTTCATAGATAAATTTCTTTTTACTAATATGGACATAAAGTTTAGAGAACACTGTTCTAAAAATTCTTGGAAATCAATTAGAAAGAAACCTTTGTTTAAAGAGCCCATGGTCTAAAATTGGATATGGAAAACCAAGATAAGACATGAGAAAAACTCCACACAGACAGATGCCACTTGACCCAACACCCCCTCAGAACCGGAAGGATAACAGTGGAGACGAGTGATGCCCTCAGAAGCTACCCAGCCAGGATCAGCTGGCACTGAGGGCTATCAAGACACATCTGCTTTGTAAGGTACAGTCATAAAGCCCATGGGAACGGGTGAAGACAAGCAGAAGACAGGGAAGAGGCAGAGGTCACCAGCGGCAGCCTGCTTTTGGCTGAGCCAACAACTGAGTTTTGTTTGCCTGGCCCGATGCTTTTATCAAATTGCTATCTGTCAGCATTGAAACACAAAGAGATTTAATCCAAACAAATAAATCAATTTCCAGTTTCTCTCGAAAAATTAGAAGATATTGCAACACTGAATTCGTGTTTTCACTTAGCAGTAATTGAGGGCGCTAAGAAGCAAGGACTACTTCGGAGGACAGCACCTCCTTCAATCAGTTGCTGCTCTCATTGGTTTCGCTAATTTTACCTGCCTGCTCCCTGTAGCCTCTGAATCTGTGACCCTCTGGGTAGACTCAGAGAAAAAGTCTAAAAAAGAAAAATGAAAGAATTTGCCTCTTGCTAAAAGTAAGCTCTTAGACCTCGTGCTTTATTCAGCTTTTGTCCCACAGCTCTCTGACCTGGGATCTGCACAAACAGCTGTCCCTAAGCAATTTCTGAAGTTTGTTTGTTTTTTTGACTTGGGATAAGTCAGTGTTTGTATATGATTGCACTTTTTAAAATCTGAATGGACTCAATGGCATGTTCATCGTTTATTCTCCTTAAGCTTCTACTCTGAGGATAGAAATGGAAGCGTAAACAGCTATTATATGTCTAATTCACTTTAAATGAAAGCATCTAATGAAACCTCTTATTACTTCCTGTGGTAAGTAGTAAGAATTTGCATATCCACAGTTAAGCAGAACAGGGAGTTCTGTGTCATGCAAAGAATATGAAAATCTCAAAGTTTTAAACCATGATATAGAAAAAGATAATGAAGAATATCAAATCACAAAACTTCCACTAGTGAGAGCAAAATAGATAGAAAAAATACTTGTAAAGGAAATTTCCTTTTCAGTTGATTGGGCCTTTCTTTAATTTTCCCTGCCATTCTTCACTTAGAAAGACAATAGCTAAGGACTGAAAGCTCATGTTTTGATGAGTGGAGCAGTAAGGGAGGGAAAAAGAGAAGAAATTTCCATCTCAAAGAGAATGCAACCTCATAATTAGAATATGTTGAATCAGAAGCTGAAAGTTTCACTGACTTTGGAATAAGTTCTTGTTGCAATCTGGACATATAAAAGAATTAGATTTTCAAGGTAACATATGCCAGAACTACCTATCTGTAGGCCTTCAACCACTGTATCTTAAATTTCTGTCTTTTTTCAATTAACTGAAGAAAGCAAAAAATGAGTGCATATTAAAAATAAGATACAGCAAATCTGATATGAAATTTAGGAGATCAATAATAAAATTGACAATAGAAACTTTCCTCCCACTTTCAATTGTTTCCCCAAATCAAAGATAATACAAATAAATTTTACTGAATGACATTTTCTCATTAATCACTGAAAGGCCCTGTTATTGACCCCTCCACCTTTCCCAATGGGGTTGAGAAAGCTAATAAACTGAAAAAATTAAGATTCTATCAGAATATTTTTAATAACCAAAACCTTCTTTAATGAGGAATAATGTACATTTAGTATTCAAGACAATTTCCAAAAAATTTTCATCAAAAAAGAATCAAAATGTTGGTTATACTCCCAAAACAGATTGTTTTTGCGATCTCCTTTAAAGTGAGACAGAGACAGATTTTAATGAGCTTCCCAATTCACCTTGATTAAATCGGAGCTTTAGGGAAAGTAAAACAGCAGAACTTCAGAAATGCAAAGTTCAAGTTCAGCTAATGAAGGGACAAAGACTAATTTCAGCTGAATGGTCTCCCCTTTTCTGTGTCAGCTCTGCACGCTCTATCAGATCCTCCAGAACAAAAGGCTCAGACCCTCCCACTGGGAATCTTTAGCTGGGGCCCTGGGCACTATTGTTGATTTTATCCCAAAGGGCTTGGGAACATATTTTATAAACACGAAAATAGAGAACAAGAAAGTGTGAGAAACATTCAGTGAAAGAAGGTCAATAGAAATAGCTGTCAATACCACACTGGATTTCTTTAAGATGATGTAGGTAGATGCATTTCTGGGGGTGTGTTTTGTCAGACAGAGGTCTGAAAATGATATTCAGTTGTCTCTCTCCTCACATGTGAAAATAATCACAGTTTCTCAGGGAAGAATCTCCTGCTGGGTCACCAACCGCTGGGTTCATCCTCTCATGCAACCAAATACCTTATTTTCAGCCTAAAACTCAAAGATGCTTTCTTTGGACAAATCAACATTGGCTTCGTCTATGGAAATTCTCCTTCCTAGGGTTTGTTACCCAATGCGAGTAAAACACTGGAATTCTATGACACCTGCAAACCATTTCTCCTCTTCTGAATGGATTTGGCACAGCTAAGTATGGAATCAGCTCTAGAAAGCCAGGGACAGACCTGCCAAATGAAGGCTATTTCAGGATGTCTCCACTATTGTTATTTTTCTTTTCAATAAAAATGAAATAACGAATCACACCATAACACCGCAATGAATTTCGCACATACAAACAGGAGAACATTATAACTTGATCTTCCCATGTATGTGAAACGCATTTTGAACTGGAACAAACAACCTGAAAATGTATGATATTCACACATGGCATCTGATGGAACAGTTGCTTATGAGACTCAGAAAAAAGAGAAACTACATCAATTGAGAGCGGGCTGCCAGAAATGGATATTAAAACCCCAAAAGCTTTCTCAGTTTAAGTTAAGGAGTAAAATTAGTCTCCTACAAATCCTACCCCTAAATCAAAAGATGAAAATCATCCAGCTTTAGAAAGCAGACCTTTCCAACTAACCATATGAATAATTCAGTCTAAGAAAGCTACTATTATCCAGCATGGAATCTCTAATATGCAATAGAAAGTTTTCTCAGGATCTCAGAGGAATTCCAAGATTGCATTTCTCATGACAAATGGTGGTTATGACTAACTAAAATTCTACCACAAAATATAAACTTGACAGAAGACTAGAAATCTCTTCAGTTAAGCAGTCAGCATCTATGGCCAACTGGAAAAGACACGCCCAATGTAAGTCTATATTCCATCTTCGATTCAGTGAATAGAGGGTCTACCACATGCTTGGCACCATGGTGGGAGGAGGGGTGTGAACAAGACAGATACGTGCTCTCCTCAAAGTAAAGAGTCTCACTCTCTAATGCTTGGCTTGCCAGCTATAACTGGCAGTAACACTTCAGATTGATGAAGTTACTATGATCATTAATGTCAGAAAGAAAGAACACTTAGTTCTAATTCTCTCAAAGTCAAACTATTGATGGGACCGCAAAGAGAAATATGCTTAAACAATTTTAATTAGCAAAAAAAATTTGTACATAGAACTTGCTGTAGATGGAATGCTTATCTCTCCCCAAAATCATATGCTGAAATCCTACCTCCCAATGGGATGGTATTCAGACGTAGGACCTTTGTTGGGGGGGGATTTAAATGAGGTCAAGTGGATGAGGCCTTTGTGAATGAGATTAGTGCCATTATCCATTATAGAGTCACAAGGGAGTTTTCTTACTCTCTGTTTTGGTGAAGTCAATGGAGAGAAGGAAGGATCTGTAGCTCTGAAGAGGATCCTCACCAGAACCCGTCCATTCTGGCACCTTGATCGTGGACTTCAAGCCACCCAAACTGTGAGAAATAAGTATTGGTTGTTTATAAGCCACTCAGTCTATGGTGTTTTGTTACAGCAGCCTGAACTAAGACAGAACTGGTGTGAACTGATTTTTTGTTTTGTTTTGTTTTGTTTTATTTGCTGTGAATGCTGTTTTCCTTCTGTCTTCTCTCCTTATAGATCAAATTTTGAGTGAACTGAAGTTGAGTAACATTACAAGACACAAAACTCTCTCACTTAGAGATCTGGCAGAGCTCTTCCAGACAGACACCACCTTTGTCATTGTCATCATCATCGTCATCATCTCTTGATGACGGTCAAGAGACCTGCATACCTACCCTGTCAATCTATTTATTATATTCAGAAAACATGTTAGTATCACTCAAACGGCACCATGGGCTTTCAGAGAACATATCTCTATATGTATCGGCATATATTGAATAGTTAGTGAATCAGGTATTTTAGTACTTTAGAGACCCAAGTTGGCAAATGAAGATGGGCTGGGGCTGTTTGGAAGTGTAATGAAAATCTAATAAAACATTTGAGAAAACTCACACATCTGTGGATAGATGGGAAGCATTATGTAATGCAGGTCATTGGTACAGCAACCTCTAACCCCCCTGGCGACTGCTGCTGGGCCAAGGTTGAGTGCAAAGGGCCTCTGTGAATTTTCTTCCTCTGTCAGTATTCAGAGAAATAATTATTAATCTCTCTAAAATAAGCTATTCAAATAGAAAGCCTTTGACCCATACCAATGAAAATATTGTACAAAATACCCCAAATCTTTGACCCAGGACCCAAGGTCTCACTGCTTATATTTGTTTGTTTTTTGAAAAGATAATATTTCCATGAATATACTTTGCTACTTGCATAAGTATTTCTCTCTGACAAACATACTAGATGTTAATGCTTGAGGTGGGTTCCTCAGTATAGCATGGAGAGTAATTCCAGAGGTGATCAAGCAATCAGTTATACAAACCACAAAACAGAATGAGAGATCGCACTGGAATTTTTAAAAGGCTACGTTCACCAGATGATGTGAATATTATTAAATTAATACTCAGGAATCCTCACTTCAAAGAGAATTTAATATATGTGTGGGTGTGTATAAATTTTACTGAATTTCAGAGTAACATTAAAATGTCCTCTTTCCAACTACTGATTAAACTTCAAATTGATATTCTAGAATGCTTTTCTTTCCTGGATGTAAATTTTATCTCCTATTAAATATTTAATATTTAGGGCACATAAATATGAAAGGTGGGGGGTAGAAGAAAGAGGGGAATCTACTTCAGCAGCATCTTAGTGAAGCACCATCAAAGAGAATTTTGGGAAAAGTATCTTCCCAAGGGAAAAGATGGAACAATTGCACAAGCTTTTTGGGTCCGTTGAACCTGGATTCAGCCCCATCATCTTTTTGGCCATGTGACCTAGGGCATATTCTTAAACATTTATTACTCATCCCCTCATCTGTAAAATGAATATAATAATACCTACTTCCTAAAATTGTTGTGAGATTTAAATGAATTGCTGTGTCTGAAGCACTTAGAGTAGTGTCTAGTACTCAACATTACTAATCATTATTGCTCTATTTCAGACCAAGTTACAACAACAACAACAAAAAAAACTAAAGTTGTTGTTCAATTTAGAATCCAAGTAGCAATGCCAGTGAAAATCAATGACCTCAAAGTGCTTAGTAAATGTGCCATGAGTCAGTTCTTAAAAATTTTCATTAGAAGCTGGATCATTTATCACACACTTGTGGTTAGCTCTCTAAGACTGTTTTGGTCGCTCAATGCCAAAGAACTGCTAAAATGAGGACTATCACTGAAAAAAAGGTGTGTGTCCAGTCTTCCAGTACAAAGTCCTAAAACTGCAAAGTGGAGCTTGACTACTAAATGCACAGGTTGGAAAGATGAAGCTTCCCAGGTCAGAAAATACAGAATTTCATAGCTGAAATTAGAAATTGGTACTGTAGGTCATATAGTATTTTATTATGAAAGTTTTCTGAGGGCCTCCCTGGTGGTGCAGCGGGTTAAGTCACAGCCTATGAAGCTATCCTCAGACACTGCAGCACGAGTTCATTTCCTGCCAGGGAGATTCCTACATGGCACTGCAGACCTCTCCTGCCTCGCCCGCTGCTCCCCTCAGCAGTGTATTTCAGTAGATCCACCTGTTCTGCTCCCCACTCTGCCTCTGGTGAATCCTCTCACCACCCCATACCTCTGGCCTGTATCCCAGTTCTTGTATGCATAAATCAATAAATCTTTAAAAAAAAGTTTTCTGAAATGCACAGCTTTGTAGACAATGTTATATAAATGAACAAAACAAAACAAAACCATTCTGAGTAGACTCAGAGCCGTCATGTTGAGAAATTACAAAAGACACCATTCTTGTTAGAATGGATTGTGAGTGGAGGAGAAAACATTGTAATACACTGAAGGGTGTCCTCTGGGGCTGGGTGACACAGCAAGCAACCTGGACCAATTAGAGACTTTCAGCACCCACTTCCATGTATCATTCAGGAAACACCATCTTGAATTTGGTCTTGATTATTCCCAAATCTATTTCTATATTTTCATTTTACACACACACACACACACACACACTCTATATAGTAGTTTTGAACTTTATATAAGCAGTGTCATTCTTCATGAATCTTTCTGCAACTTGCTTTTTATGAATTCAACATTGTACTTCCAAGATCTATTCCCATATTGTCTACAGCTCCAGTTCACTCATTCTCACTGTTGAACGGTATTTCATTATATGATTAAACCAATTTATTTGTTTATTCATTCTCCTCTTGATGAACAGTTAGAGCTTCTTTCTTTCCACTCTTTTTGAATGCAAACAGTATTCCATAAATGGTAACTATTACTACAGGTCTTGTTTCAATACACTGATGAATAATAGCTTTCCGTACAGTCCTTCTTGTGTTCCCTCTGCAAATCGGTATATAAAAAGGTTAAAATTACATTAATCAGACTTCCTCACAGCAAGAAATCCATATACGATTTAGGTTAGGCCAATCAGGAAAGGTTTCCAGCCTTCCAGTAAGAGGTGCTACACACCTGCCATTTCTGCTGCTTCTGTTGATACGCACGTGCATAGAGGTACTGGTTTCCCTAAGTGATGATGGCAGTGTCTTAACATCCTGTCATTTTGCAAGGTTTGAGAAGCAGGGATAGTACGTCCATTTTGTCTGAGTCACTGCAGATCTGGAACTAGCCGCAGCCACTTTCTGATGATGTGAGTTCCTAGATTGTGGCAGCTGCCTGCTCAGGTAAGTGGGTGGTTGATTCTAGGACTGGCGGCTTCCTGATCAGAGAAGAGTTGGGAGTAGAACTTTTCATGCTTTCCCTGAAAGCTCAACTGAGAGTCTATTTTCATCCTATTAATGACTTCATTGTCCCATCATTAGAGGTTGATTTACCATGAAGTCTAAACTTAGATTTTTACCATGAAGCTTAGATAGGTCCCTGATGGTCATTTATTCTTATAAAAATTGCAAAAGCAAGGTATTTTAACTACAATAAATTAAGGCTATTGTCTCGTTCCACTCAAACTTCCCCCCAGTTACATTTGTTTCCAGAGTTAATGGAGTGGCCTCAGTCACTTGAGATCCCGTTAAGGAGAGATTGAATTAGGTGCAATCGTAGGTTGGGTTGGGAGACATACCTTTGTTTCTGTAGTCACTCCTAACAATCGCTGTATGGACGCATCCAGCTTTGTGACATGAGAAGCAGATCCAGAGTTCCTACACCAGTCTGAGTGTACTATACAGTGTAGCATCAGAGGAGTTGGGAGAGAAGGAGTGACAATGTTTAAAATTAAGTCAGGGCTTCCCTGGTGGCCTGGCGGTTAAGTCTCAGTGCTGTCACTGCTACAGCCTGAGTTCCATCCTCAGTGCAGCAGACCTCTTCTATCTCATCCGCTGCTCCCCTCAGCTGTGTATTTCAGTAGATCCACCTGTTCTGCTCCCTACTTTGTCTTTGGTGAATCCTCTCCCTCTACTGCATCTCTGGCCTACACCCCAGTTCTAAGAAAAAATTAATTAATTAGCTAATTTAATTAACACAGCCAGAAACTAATCTGTGGAAAATTTCCAAATAGTATAGCTCATATAAAAAGAGCCTTCATAGTGGTTTTCCCAGAATTTTGACAATACTAAAAATATGCATGGCATTATCAATAATGACTTGCAAAGATGAAAGTAATTTTCTAGAATCCCAATAATCTAAAAAATTACAGATACAACAAAGGAGACACTGAATTGTTGTTTTCTTCTCTCCATAAAAGTGATACTACCAATTACCAAATAAACAGGCAAAGAGGGTACAAGGCAAAAAAATGTAAGAGAAATATTATAAGGTTGCATTAAGTCTTTGGTTAACAAAAATATATTACTTTTCTGAATATTGTGATGTTTGGGATAAATGTCAGATTTTTGGATTTTGTTGTAATGTCTTTTCTTACCATGAATAAATTTTGAATGTCATAACCTAATTTTTTCATTTATAATTCATTCAACTCCTTCCCTCAACCAACTAGGTCCTACTCTGTCAATCATAAATCATTTGCTTAAACTCTTCTAAAATGGATTCTATTCTCCTCAGTGGAATTCTAAATAATTAGGTAATTAGTATCAGGTAGGTTGCATGCAACAAAATTTCAAGGATACAGAGAGCGGAATTCACTATTTCATCTGAGTGGATTTTCAAGTTGCAATAATTTCATTAGCAACAGATGAAAAATTATGCTTGCTGAGAATGAAGTGCCTATCAAAGCCGGGCAGACCAGCTGGCTGATGCACAAGCCCTTCTGGTAATGATGAGAAATGTGGGGTGAGTAGACCAATTCCAACTGCACTGGGTGGAGGGAGGGTAAGAGAGAAAAAGGAGAAAGGGAGGGATGGTGGGAGGAAGCAGGCGCCTCATTTTAAATTTTTTTTAAGTTTTTTTTTAAAGATTTGTTTATGTATGTATACAATGCTGGGGTACAGGCCAGAGGCGTGGGGCAGCGAGAGGGTTCACCAGAGATAGAGTGGGGAGCAGAACAGGCAGATCGACGGAAATACACCGCTGAGGGGAGCAGCGGGCGAGGCAGGAGAGGTCTGCTGCGCCATGTGGGAATCTCCCCGGCCGGGCGTCAAACTCGAGTCGCCGCTGCCGACAGCTCCACGGCGCAGCGCTTACCTGCTGCGCCACCGGGGAGGCCCCTCGTTTTAAATTCTTAACTCAGTATAGACATAAAGGTTCTCAAACTGGCATTCCTAAGAATCCCCTGAAGAGCCTGATAAAGCAGAGACTGTTGGCTCCTCAACACCCAGGTTTTCTGACTCGGGAGATCTAGAGTGGAGTCTGAGAATTTGCATATCCAACAAGTTTCAAGCAGATGCTCAAGCTGTTGATCCAGGCATCACACTTGGAGAACTAGTGCATTACCTCTTGTACCTGCAAAGCAGATAACTAAAAATCAGATGCGACAAGTTACTAAAATACAACTGAAATTCACAGCCTCACTAGCCACTTATGTGAAAGAAAGCACACCTGTTAGGAAAGAGTGGACACCACGAGGAATTGGGATGGGGACATCTGAATGGACTTGACGACTCTGAGAACATCCAAGGCCACCGACATGAAGATTTCAAAATCACTAAGTATAAACAATAGCTACCGTTATCACTATTATTATTCATTGGTGGAGAAATAGTTTATTAATATGCAAAAAGGCATGACTTGAAACTTTTATTCAGGTTTTCCTTAAAGTAGAACTGTGCCCTGATTGGAGCATGTCTGATACAAAACCAAGGATGACCGTATTAATTAGCCTTGTTATAGACACAACAAACCTCAAATGATAATAGCTTACAAAACAAAAGTTTATTTTTCACTCACATTTCATGGCAGTCCTGATCCACTGCAGCTATTTTTGGCAGTGGGTAGATTGTGGCTCTGCTCCATATGTCTTCCCATTCTGGAACCCAGGCTAAAGAGGCAGCCCCTTTGTGGGACATGGCAGAAGGAAGAGGGCCTGAGTCAAGTACACAATGTCTCAAACTGTCTGCTCAAGTGTGATCTCTCCCACGCCCACTCACATCCTACAGGCCAAAGGACTTGTGAGATGAAGTTCAGTGTCAATGAGACAAAGAAGCAGAGCAAGCAAACGAGCAGATGGATAATGGCCAGGCCTAGGCAGTAAGACTGACCCACAACCTGGGCAGTGACAAGCCCAGGAAGCCAAACCACAACCTCTGCAGCAATTGACCCAAATGGTCAGATCGTGGTCAATGACTGTTACTTTTTTTTTTGGCCCATGCTTCCAACTCAGGATCAACCAGAAAAAGCTAAATATGCTCTCAAACCAATCACATAACACTCCTCACTTCTGCTTAGCCCACCTCCAGCCTCCCTAAGCCAACAACCTCCAATCAGCATACCTGAAGCCGCCCCTTTCTTTCACTAATAGCTCCCCACTCCCCTGCTTGCCTTTGACTCTCTGCCAAATGCAAGTGATGAAGGCTGACTGCCCTGCTATATGGCAAACTCTGAATAAATAGTCTCTGTTTGTTCTCATTTGGGTGGTCTTTGCTTATTTCCCACAAAATACATTTCCCTCCTATGGTGGCAAGGTAGAGTGTGGAGCATTACTGCAAATCACATGGCAATGGTGAGGATGAATAATCTTCTTTGAGGGAAAGGGAGACTAAACAGAGCGTGGACAATAATGAAGCCAGCCCCCAGAAGCTGAAATCCATCCCAAAATCAGGCCTGCATTTCATAGCTTAACTGTTCACCAAATCTAATTGCTTTCTGTTTTTCAGCCTGGTTGGTTAAATCAGATAATGTGTGGCCATTTTGCTATAATAAAAGACTAACCTGTTCTTCCCCAAGCCATTCTGTTTCTCCAGATAAAAAACCCTAGCAGCCCAGGCCCAACTTCTGTCCACAAGATACACACACAGAAGAAGGATGTGACCGCCAGCCCATGTGGGTAAGAGCCCGTCACTACCAAAGGTCTTCAGCCAGCTGTGCACCCCTCTGCCTCCCTGTCCACTCTGCCCAATAATGTCCGCCCAGACCTGCGTTCCTTTGCTCCAGTCCACTACCCAATGAAACTCAATTCTTGTTCTCCCAAGCTCTGCTTCCCCAAATGTGATAAAAAGTCCATTCTCCTGGTTTCAGGGGAAATAGATTTGAGTCTTGGAGCCCCTACCTCCTGCTGACCTCCTCCCTATTAAAGTCCTTTCTTTTCCCAAAACCCTGGGTGGCATATCTTTGGCATTTATGGGTATCAGGAAGATTCCTGGATTTCTAGGTAACAAAATCACAATCTGCCAGAGTTTACTGCTCTGTTTTATAGGTAACCATTTATTCAACTTTCCTTGTCACACTGGTCGGAAGCCAATGCCACATCTTTGAGGGGCTTTGTTATGCAGCATTTCGCCCCCCCCCCCAACCCCGTACCAACTTTAGTATCAGTCACCTTGTTGTAATACAGTGACATACCTAATCTCTGTGGCTTAGAAAACAAAAGTTCATCTGGCACATATGTCACAGGCTGCAGGTAGGTTCTGACTCCTCCCCACATGAATTCTCATCCTCAGACCCAGGCTGAAGACGTGTCTCCTATTTAGGACATGCCGTCCCAGTGGCACAGGAAAGACAGTGTTACAGACAACGTTTAACAGCATTCATCACATCTGCTCAAAGACCACTGGCCAAAGGAAATCACTTGACCAACATCAACACCAATGGGAAGCAAGAATACTCCTTGATGTGTGGTAACTGCAATAGGTGAACAAGTACAGTCTTCTCACAACGCAGAGGTGAGCAAATAATTGGGGAAATAATATACTGACCACCTAAGTAAAGAATAGAATTATTTGGGAAATATGTTTTTCTCTCTTGATATTGACAAAGCAAAAAAATAAATAAATTGATTTAAAATCCCCTTGAAACTTTGATAAGGGGCCTCCCTGGTGGCACAAGGGGTTAAGTCTCAGCACTATGAAGCTATCAGCAGCCACTGCAGCCTGAGCTCGATCCCCAGCCAGGGAGCTGACCCACATGGCACAGCAGACCTCTCCTGTCTCCCCGCTGCTCCCCGCAGCAGTGTATCTCAGTCAATCTGCCTGTTCTGCTCCCTACTCTGTCTCTGGTGAATATTCTTACCACCACCCCCACACCTCTGGCCACACCCAGTTCTTGTATGCGTAAATAAATAAGTCTTTAAAAATATACTTAAACAAACAAAAACTTTGATAAAAAGAAGGAATAGATAAAAACAGACTGTAGCATTTCCTTTTGCTCCCATTTGCTTTGCTTTTACTCCCACCCTTGTCATACATAAAGTTGCAGTATGTCTCATAGAAGAAAAGAGAAAAATGCTCCCCATTAACTCTGTTCACTGTGCATTCCTAACACCACCAAGACAGGGACCGACGGGGCGGCCATGGAAGGACGGGATTGTAGACTCCACCTCTCAAGGACAAAAGCTTAGTCCTCCCTCCTGCGGGTTTTCAACTGCCACCCAAAGACTAGGCCAATTCCCAGAATGGCATACAGAAGGAAGGTCAGACCTCGCCTTTAGTAATAAAAGCTCCCAGAGTAAAAGCAAAATCTGTCCTCCAGACTAGTCGCTCAGGGCCAAACTGCTCTCTGTGGGAGTCACATCCTCGGGTCCGATTTGGGAAGCAAAGACTCAATCTGACTTCTTAAACATGACCCTGCTATTTTAAATGTGCCTTTATGCCAAAGAGGGGAAAGGTGACAAAGATGACAAATGGGTGACAAAGTAGCTAAAGCACCATGAATAAATTAAAAAATAAAGATGGCCCTTGCTCTTGTCTGGTGAGTTAGTAAAAGACCCCTCCCCTGCTGAGGGCGAACATGCGCTTAATGAGAGAAAGTGCCTTGGTGACTTGCAAACAAACACCCCCCACTCCCAGCAGTGGAGCCCACAACCGTGGGCTTGCCCAGGGCAGCCCCCCACCCCTTTGGACCTGGCGTCTTTTGTTCAGCGCACAGACACGCAATTATGAGTGACAGCCTTGCGTTTGACATTAAGCATGGGACACAAAAGTCCCAAGTAAAACTTGTCCAAATGAATATTTTCCCCCAATAAATTCATTCTCAGCTTCTGCAGACTTGCGTTGAGTGGTTTAATTAAACTCCACGCTGACGTGAGCCAGTCACTTGCATTCATTCTCTATTGAGAAAGGAGCCTTAGGCAACTTAGTGGATTGAGCACAATAAGACCTTTCTCTTCCATGGAGGTAATATGTCATGTTTAGTGCCCTCTGATGGAGTTATTTATACACTTCCTTAATGCAGAAACAAGCTGGTGAGCTGGGAGGTTTAGGCTCTCTCTCTTTCTATTGCACGCGCACTCTCTCTCTATTGCTCTCTCTCTCTCTCTCTCTCTCTATTGCTCTCTCTCTCTCTCTCTCTCCCCCCATCACTTTGTATTTTACTCTCCTTTCTGGTTCAGTCCTCCACATTCAGATCTTTACCTTTTCTTGCCAATTGCCAGTAACAGAATCCCTGGAAATGTTTGCAGGATTTTCTCCAGACACCTGCTGTCAAGCAGCACATGTAGGAGCCTTGCTCAGTAAATGGCCTCCCATTAGAGAGATTTGCCATATGCTATTATAAAGAAGTCATTCTTCAGCCCCTTTGCTTCACACAGCACCGTGCTCGGCAGTGCAAACATACAGATTATTTAATGTTTCGCAACACTCTCACAAAGGGAGTACTAACAAAAAACGATCGACAAACTAAGATTATTTACTTTTGGGAGAAGCCAGTGTCAACGTGAGGCAGCAGCCTGGGCTGTAATGTGAGTTCTAATTTTTCACATTTGTACAGCAACCACTCTGGCGATGTGTGTGTTCGATGTCGCAGAGAGAGTGGCCGGTAACTTGTTTTTCTTAAAATATAGCTGCTCCCCGTAGAAGCAGTCATGAATAACGCAGGACGCATCAGAAGCCACAGAAATTACATAAGGTGGAAAATAAATGAATAAATCCGTGTTTTAAAACTTGGACAGTTCTAAGATTTATCAGTGGGATTTGCAAATTAACTTTTCAAATGATACTCTTTTGAAAAACTTTGTTAAAATTGAATAAACGCAAAATTGAATAAACACATCTATTCGCCTAGCGGGGCACAGTCAGTGTGGCTGATCATTTCCATATAACCAAACTGAGTCTGACTTTAAAAAGATATAAGTTGACTACACTTTCACTGCCGAGGACTGTAAGAGCAACTCCTCTGGAGAGATGAAAGCTATACAGGTCTTGTCCTTCACAACTGCAGTTGATTGTGCAAATAGAGGGGTTTTTCAGATACAAGTAACACAGATCTCAAATCACACTGATCAGAATACTAGAGAATAGAAAACTTTTCACATAATAAAAGACCCAGAGGTAGGGAGGGCTCAGGGCTGGCCGGGTCAGCAGCAGGGATATTACCAGTTCTAGTCCTCTCTCCACTGTGGCTGGCGTCAGTCTCAGCTAGTTACCAGAAGTCTTTGGCAATTCCAGAGCTTATGTCCTAATAAAATATAAGTTGTGGATTTTTCTCTTCTGGGGATTCTCTTAGGAGCAAGAAAATGTGCCTAAGGGTTCCAAATCTTACTCTTAAACCACAAAAGGAAAGGAATTACCTTTAAATACACCAGTTCCACTGTTGTGCTGAAGAGATCTGAGTCATTCTTAGGGACAAACCTCTATGGTCTCGGGGGTAGAATGGGAGTGGGGGGATAAAGTTATTTCAAAAATTGGGTTTCTTATACAAGAAAGAAGAAATGGATGATGAATGAGGAACCAATCAGATAGATCCATCTGCAAATAGTTCAATAAACTTGGTAAAAGTGTCTCCAAAACTACCACTGAAATCTTCCTTATAAAACCAAACAGGTCTTTTTTTCCCATGTTCTTCATGAAATTTACTATTCAAAAGGAAAAGGGAGAACCCTATACATTCTTTTTTTTTTAAGATTTGTTTGTTTATGCATACAAGAGCTGGGGTGAAGGCCAGAGGTATGGGGAATGAGAGGATTCAAGAGACAGAGGGGGGAGCAGAACAGCCAGATTGACTGAAATACACTGCTGAGGGGAGCAGCAGGGAGGCAGGAGAGGTCTGATGCGCCATGTGGGAAGCTCCCTGGCCGGGGATCAAACTTGTGCTGCAGTGGCTGCTGATAGCTTCATAGTGCGGACACTTAACCCCTTGAGTCATCAAGGAGGCCCTACATTCTTATGGCTGTACTAATTAAGTCCATCCAACTTCAAAACTGAGAAATCTCTCCTTCACTGTCTTTAGAGTAGATATTTCGGAACCTTTTAATTGTTAGACACTCACCACAAAGACAGGTTAGTGAATTTATGGACAATATGAAAATTTACTATTAGACTGACAAAATATGAACCTTCTCAAAAGACAAGGGAAATATTTCCAGTTCACTATCACCTATGATGGTCACATATTTTTAGATCCCAGTAAGCATTCTACATATTTTTCAAGTGGTCAAACATCTTGCTACTTAAGCTATATTCCTTGGGCCAGGGCCTTGGCAATCTTGGGGAGCTTGTTTGAAAGGCTAAATCTCAGCCCCCAGGCCAATCCTACAGAACCTGCATTTCAACAGGATTCCCAGGGGATTCACTCGCACATTAAAGTTTGAGAAGCACTATTATAAGACACATGTAGTCATTCCCTTGGTTCCTGGTGCCTGAAGGCTACATCTATATGTTATGAAATTTATCAACTAGACCTGTATTAATTAAACCTACACCACTTTAGGGAGGCACTGGAGGAACCAAGATCTGAAACTCAGAAAATATAGACTTGGAAAACAAAATCATATCATAGACTCAGGAAACAAAATTCTTGCTCATCCCTTATCTCTGTTTCATTAATCCATTAATAGCAGTATCCATTTACACTCACTGACTTATAAGCTAGGATGCCAGGAAACTGTCTGATCGCTATGCTGGGTCACATCTGGACATGGGTTTGATGATACACATGGGAAGAGGAAAGATCAGAACTTGTTTGGAGTCATTTACCTAGAGAAATGCTGGCACTATTTCCACCAAAGATGGACTCGGGCAATTTGAAAGCCAACACATGGTTGGTGTCCAGTAAATATAACCATGTTGATTTTTAAAAAAATGATAACAGGGCTACAGTTACAGACTGTAGTCTGTCCTGATGGTTGGTCATTTGAACAAGTACAGTATGTTCAGAGGCTTATCTGCCCCACATTTAGCACACTCCCCTTTTTGGCATTTCTCTCATTTCCTCGAAAAGCCTTTTCTAGAGAAACTTCACATCAGAAGCCAAAAAAAATTCAGCTCAATTTGCCCTGATCCCCATGGAGCTCCCAATGACTGAAGACTTTCATTCCCTTCTCTCCCACATTAATTCTGGCTGGGGGTTAGTCACTTCAGTGTTTCCCTGGGTTTCCCGATGAGAAACTTGGTCTAGACTGGGTTAGCAGGCTAGGCCGCTGCTTCATCTTCATGGACATTTGTTTCACTTTGCTTTGCTTCTGGTAATTGTTTTATTTTGCTATACATTAATGAAGGAAACTGTAATTAAAGATGTGTAAAAGTATGGTAAAATCTTCAAATGTAAGATCAACAGATACATAATCCCCAACACGCCTTAATCCTATACTTACTCTCTACCAGCTTCCCTTCTGACCCTCATGACTTTGATTACATTACCTTTTTTCCTACATTTGGTCTCATCCCTACTGCCATTTCTCTTGCCTCTGGGTTCCAGGTGAGAACTCTTTTGGCTTCTGGCTCACCATCTCCAATTTCTATACATCCCTATCTCAACTTCCTTTCTCCAGTCTCTTCATATCCCTTTCCCAGTTCTAGACTCATCCTTTTACCTCTACTCTTTATCCCCTCTAAAACAGGCTGAATGAGTCCTAAAAAGATGTACCCATATCCTAATCCCTGGAACTATGAATGTTTCCTTATTTGGAAAAGGGTCTTCAGAAATGTCATTTAATTGAGGGTATTGAAGTGAGATCATTCTGAATTACCGATCTTGAATCATGCTGAAACTCAATAACAAGCATTCTTATAAAAGAACGGCAGAGGGAGGATTGAAACAAGCAGAAGAGAAGACACTTAGAAGGGAAGGCAATGTGAGGCAGTGGGAAAGAATGGAGTCATGAGGCCACAAGCCAAGGAAAGCTGACAAGACCCAGAAGCTAGAAGAGGTAAGGTTGGATTCTCCCCCACTCCCACCCTTACTGACACCTCAATGCCAGACTTCTGGACTCCAGAATTGTGAAAGAATAAATTTCTTGTTTTAAGCCACCACTTTTTTTTTTAAAGATTTATTTATTTATGCATACAATGCTGGGGTACAGGCCAGAGGCGTGGGGTGGCGAGAGGGTTCACCAGAGACAGAGTGGGGAGCAGAATAGGCAGATCAGAAATGTGAACTCGCGTCACCACTGCCGACAGCTCCACAGCGCAGCATTTAACCACTGTGCCACCAGGGAGGCCCCTAAGCCAACAAGTTTTGGGCAATTTATTGCTGCAACCATAAGAAACCAGAGGAAGATGTTGTATCAGTTAATTCTTTCATCTACATTTCAGCCTCTATACTGCCTCTTTTCTCCTGGCCATGTAATGGCTTTCTTAGTTCTCTTCTATCTCGAAATATCTTTTTAGAACTGTATGCCTTTCTCTTGACTTTGCAGGAAAGCACTTCAAAAGTAGTCTGCATGCTGTATTACAGCTAACTGTTAATTTGCTACCAAGTTGTCTACCTACAACTCTGCTGAAAGGCTCTTACAACGGTCACACGTGTCTTAAAATCGCTAAAGTCAATGGATTCTTTTCAACTTTCATCTAATTTGACCTCCTTTGATCCATGGCCAACTCCCTTCTTGGACTGTGTCCTTTTTTGAATTCTAAGGTAAAATCTCACCTAATTCTCTTTCTCCCCTGACCATTCTAAACTCCTCTGTTGCTCTTTTTCTAGTCATGTAAACATTGCTAATTTCCAGGGTTCTTTCTATTCATGGCCTTCCTCTTCTCATTTTTCTGCTGTCTGGATAATCTCATCTTCTCCCATGACTTCAACACCCATACAGATAAAAATTTAATCAATTTAATCAATTTCTTGACATAAGCCCTTCCCTAAAACTCTAATGTCAACTCCTTACTGGCTATATTTTAATAGGTATTTACCTTAACACCCTAATAACATCACAAATGTAATATTCCCAAATCAGGCTCATTACTTACACCATCAGTTATTGGTGAACACGGAAGTTATTTGGGGGAGAAGATTTACCCCTGGTATTTTTAGCCACACATCTCAGATTACCTTTCAAGGACGTCAGTACAGCATACAACCTTGGAAGAGATAGTGTCTCTTTCTGAGTCAGAGGGCAAATATCTTTCCTGACCAGGAAAATAAAGGAAGTTCTGTCTTGAGGGTAGAGTTTGGGCAGCTTTGCTAGTAGTTCTTTTGAAAGATTGAAGGTTTCCTTTGTGCAGAGTTCCTCAGCTTTGAAAGACCACCCATTGTGTGCTCTGCAGTCACTGGGAGACTCCCCATCACCCATGAGACTCTGGGGAAGAGCAACTGAAGCAAGCACGAAGGCCCCTCACCCACCCCACCCCACAGAGCCCTGAGTAAGCAACTGTGCAGACCCGCTCAGCCCAGCGTTTCCTTGACCACAGGACAGCTCCACACCTAGACAGGGCGGGAGAGAGGAAGTGACCAAGACAGGGCACAGGAGGTATGGCCTTGGGCTAGTAGAGGTGGAGCTGGCAATGTCTGGGCAGAGTGAAAACACGAACCCGCAGCCGGAGACTGACCAAGAGCGTGGTACAGAATGAACACAGCGCCTTTGCCTATTGCACATATTTTAGACAATGGTAAATCATTTTAAGTGAACAGAAGCAAAGATTTATGAATCATAGTAGAAATGTCAATTAAGATTGAAAGGAGGTGTTCAAAGCACGTTCAAAATGACTAGGACCACTCTGGGCCATACCCTCAACTTCCCTGGGACAAATTCAGTTTTGGGTTCTCTATCACCAAAGTTTCAGAAGCAATGTGAGAGTATTGTGTTCATTGTAACTAATAAAATGGAATTTGCAATATAAATATTACCAGTTAGGAGTCAGGGAATGTGTATAAGAGGTATGGATCACCTAAGTCAACAATGTAGGAAGAGATATAGTCTTTACAAAATAGATTCTTGAGATAATTCTTTACAAAAAAAAGGTCATAGAATTCTTTAAATACTAAATTCTACCACAGCACTTAAAGTGCAGTTCAAATTACAAATATACAATACACAACTTTAATTTTATCATAAATAAAATAAGCAAACTTTCAAAAATATGAAAAATCTTATATGCTTAGATTTCAGATCAAGTTTGGAGTCACTAATGACAATTCAGAGCAAGACCAAAGTCTGTACAGGGGCTCGAGCTGTCTCAGCCACTAGCTTCTACACTGCAGATCACTGTCAAACTCGGGAAGGAGTTAAGCCTTCTGTAAATCCCATGTGGATCAGTGATTACATAAACTTTAGACCTAGTTGACCCCATTTACATAGCACAAAATGCTTTTAAGAAAAAATGATCAAGGTTCATCTACTATGGAAATTTGTTAAATGTCCTTCTTCTAAAGGAAGAAACTGTCAAAACAAGCTGAGTTACATTAGACCAACGGTGGGTTTTCTTCCTGCCCTTGAAACCCACTGAGAGAGAAATCTCCGTGCGAGCGTGCACATGTGGGACGGGTGAGCTGTCTGTAATCACATTTATCTAGCAAGTAACTCTGCTTTTTCGTGACACTTAAACTACTTCGTAAATAACTAAGTGGCCACAAGAGTTAGAAAACAAGAGCCATCCAAAAACAGAGGGTGGAGGCAGCTAAAAAATTGCAGTTTGTTCAAAAGACTATCTTGGGTCAATGCAAGAGGAAAATCTGAGAACATTCTCTTAAAAAGAAAAAAAGCAAAGGAAACAGAGCGTGCGACTTCACAGTTGCACTTGTGCCTAATCGTGTTGTGTGGGATTTCTTCATTCCAACACGTACCTCCCAGGACAGCAAAACACAACCCCAAAACCACGTTCGTCTTCTGAGGAGAGTGGGTAGTGAACTCAGCCTTCCCTAAGGGGAGATGTGAGTCAGGGCAAAATGTGGGGTGTGGCTCCATGCTGCAAATACGGAAGGAATATGCAGATGGAGTCCAGTGCAGAGGGACATGAGTGGCCACCTTGCTGGGAAAAAATGGGATGAAGTCGCAACAAAAGGATGTGGGACTTCAGGACCCGGACCCGGCAAAGGGACTCCCATGGGCTGGGCCTCGGGTGTGGCTCATCTTTGTCAGCAGGTGCTACATACCACCTTTGCAACTATCACTGCTCGCTGAGGAAGTTCAGATCCCTGGTTCTCGCAGTGTGAGGCCAGCAAACAGTCAGCTTCCTGCTAGAGCAACATCAGAAATAATCTTTGTGGCCAATATGGCATCTGAAAGACACCTCAGATTCCTATTGCTGTTCCGGTCTACGTTTTTGGGTGACAAAATCTATTATAATTTGACAGATGCCAATGGAGCAGACACTGTCTTGGAAAAGAGTATTTATGTAACTAAAACATCAGTTTTTCAGATTGCCTTACCCCTTTGTTCATCTTTTTAGACACACGTTGAAGTAATTTCAGAGCCTAAAAGGAGACAGCATTTATACTGATGTGCTGTACCTTAAAGAAAAAAACAAAGAAATGATAGAAACTTCGGTGCCTAGCCACCGTGTGCCCAGCAGCCCAGTCTGAAATGCTCTCCACATGGTTTGTATGTGAAGCTGAAGGCGCAAGTGTTGGAGAAAATCGGGCCTTTTCAGTGAAACGACCTGTTATGCTGTGAAAAGAAAGGAGGTGTTTCTCCGGGACCACTGTTACACCTGCTGTGCCTTACTGAAATCCAACCCACCGCCCTCGTCCCCACCTCCCCACAGCTCACACCTGGGAGCTGGCTAGCAGGACCCTAGCTGGCTGCGTGGGGGGGAGGGGCACAGCAGCTCCAGCTTGGCTCCTGGGTCAACAACTCTGGCAAAGCATGTCTATGGTTTTCTGTGTATAACCGAGTTGGGCTCTAACCATATGGTGGAAGTATCCAAACACTTGTGCTTTCATTGACACATGCCAAAGAAAATTCAAAAAGATATTTGGCAAGGCATTTTGTTTTTGACATCAGTGAAATGCAGCCGACAGTGTTCTTACTGTAGTCCTGCCTGAAAGTGATCGCGTTTCTGTACTTTTCCTATGACAAATTTCTTTTCCCTATATGCTTTTGTTGGCCAGCAGCTCTGGCATGACTTGACTGACAATGAGCCAGAAGATGTGAGTTTGGGGAGCAGGCATGGCTCCCCGGTCCCAGCCCATGGTCGATAAGCCCGTAGTCCTCTGCGTGCCAGCCTTGTCAGGTCACCAAAGGATACCCCAGACATCAGATAAAAACGACGTACCCCAAAATCTCTTCGACAGAGACCCAGAAAAAACAGCTTTTCAACATTAAGGCAACTGTAGCAATTGCCAAGGCCTCCATCAGCTTCATGAGTTAAGCAAAGCGGCCTCGGGACTCTTGTTCTCTCCAAGGGTTGAGAAGGGCCTCCTGGGAAAATTGACCTTTTCTCTAGGAAGTAGGAGGAATGGCTGTCAGCTCAGACTGTGGTTGGAGGTAGCAAAGGTTGAAAGAAATTTATCCTAAACAGCAGAATAGAAAGTATTTTAACCAAGAACTCTCCAAAGAAGAACATCCATGTAGTTTGAAGTGGCAATCAGATTCGAGTAAGCATTTGTGGGTGAGCTTTTAATTGAATACGCTAGCCTGGAATCCTAAGCAGTGCACAAGAGACAAAAGTGCTGCCCAACAGGTGGTATGTTAGTGGACGCCGGGGAGAAAGAGCCACCGCTTCCCCCTTGGTTGACAGGGGTGGACACAGGCACGCGCGCATACACACATGAAAGGCCTTGGTGTTGCTGCTTTGCTCTCACTAACAGAAAGCTGTGTTCATCAGAATCTGAGTAGTTTCATTCAATAGGTAAATGAGTCTGCCACCTGGCATGTGATTAAACCTAACACTAAACCAATAAGGCAATGATTTATAAAAACGTTCTGGACCACATATGTCTGAGAACTGCTCAATGCTGAAAGTTCTTCCCATAAAACACACACCGAATTTTCACAAAATTTCAGAGTCACGGACCCCCATAAAAGCAAGCTATTGCCTCAACCAGCTGACTGCATAACAAACCAACCCACATTGTTATGGCTTAAAGCAACATTATTTACCTGAAAACTAGGGTCAACAGTTTGGGCTGGAGCCAGCTGGGCAGTTCCTCCAGTCTGCTCTGGCTTCCCTCTACCTCCTTGGTGAGGTCAGTTATGGGTGTGCTTATGCTTCCGGGGGCAGGACAAAAGGCTCAGTTCCACGCAGTCTGTCACCCCCCCAGGCAAGCTACCTGGTCTTATTCTCATGGTGGGGACTGGGAAACGGACTCTACCTCCTGACATAAATTATTAAAAATCATACTGCAAAGGGTATTAATTATAGGGGGGGAGAGAATGGGGACCCACTTTTCACTTTGCCACTGGGTTACTAATTTTCTGCAATGAAAATGAATAGGGTTTAAAAGGAAAAAACAGGAGCTTATTTTTATTGTGATATGCAAATGCAGAAAAAATGAACAGTTTGACATTTCAGAAAGTGTTTGCAGGTCAAGTCCTACAGGCAAGCAAAATATATCCAATGTATCTTAAAGTTCCCACTTTGTTACTGAGACAGGACATCATGGATTGCACACGTTTAGGGAGCAAATGTTAGCAATACTGAGGGACTAGAGAGGGAAAATGACATTTGGAGCAAATACTACATGTG
Source organism: Scalopus aquaticus (assembly GCA_004024925.1). Taxonomy (NCBI): domain Eukaryota; kingdom Metazoa; phylum Chordata; class Mammalia; order Eulipotyphla; family Talpidae; genus Scalopus; species Scalopus aquaticus. Next base: position 236,532 of record PVIJ01000883.1, read on the forward strand.
TCAGTTTTTATGCCCAAATGTATCGAAGTCATGTAGGTCTTCAGATCTTTCCATGCACGTCATTCTTGGGTGACCCAGCAGTCAGTAACACTAAAGTTACCCACTAAACCAGCTATAGAAAGCAGCATTTCCATGAAGCATAGAAAATTTTCAGGGCAATAAAAGATGCCAACAGGAACTATTGAACTTAAAAGGTACCTTGCATGTGTGATGATCGATCCAGTGATCGCCACATAATCGTCAAAAATCAGCTTGAGATAGGTCACATTTTCTTCCCCTAGAAAGAACAGCCAAAAAAAAAAAAATTGTCTACAGGAAATTCAGTAAACTATTGTCAGTTATTTACTAAATTTAGCGGAATGTTAAGTAGTCTTTTCACATGCATTTAATTTATATGAAGTGTGGTTTTGTCATTACCAAAGGACAATAATAGGCATTTAAAGTTTCCCTTCAACAATATTCAGTGTCAACTTATTATTAGAATATTGTGCCCTATTTAGTGCATTACACTTTGGAAAGTATAGGCTGTGAATGATTAGAAATGGGTTCTCTTATGGCCAGTCTATTCTTCTGCTTCAGCATGGGACATTATGCTATTACTCTGATTCCCGCCTATTTAGAAGATGTGGAAATAATCAGTGCCTTTTGCAACTGAGTTCTGTGTCTTAGGCTGGCATCAAGAAAATCTAAGATTCCTGGATAAAAAGTGCTGATAAATATACTGGCTGGTCAACAGGCTCAAAAAGAAAGCTGAATCAAGTTTAAGTTGAATGTTCTGGAGAAATAAGTCACTTCTCAATTATGTGCTAAAAGAAAATCGCTAAAAGTTAAAACACATAGAAAAATATCAAACATACTGAAAACACAAATACCACAAAACTCTAAATGAATGAGCCAAAAATCTTACATTACCAACATCAAACTATCCCAAAGGCTTAGCATGTTTTAATAATATGCATTTTATAGTCAGAAATGTGGGGGAAATGAAGAATGAGCATTTCCAAAGCAAAATAAACAAATCTTCGAGTCACTTTAAAGCAGACAACGGTTAGAAAAGGGATAAGGTGCTGGAACCCAAGTTAGAAATAATCATTTTTAAAAGTGGGAAATGACAAGCAAGTTTTTGTGGTGAGAAGAGTTTATTTTCCCGAAGCCACACTGAACAAAATGACACAGTGGAACCGTTTTGTGTGGTCCCGCTCGTATTTCCACTGGGGAGGCACCATGCAGAGTCCACCAAAGACTTTGCAGCCAAATATGACAAAATGTTACTTAAAGCGAAAATATGTGTAAAATATTGTTTATTATTTACATTTCAAAACAAGAATTACATTCAGAATAAGAACCACACACTGGGGAGCATTATAAAACACACCCTCAAAATGAGGACAGTGTCAGTCTAAACATTTTCCAAAAGTTCTTTGATTCGAAAGTTTTATATTTTAAAATGGATTAACCTACTCAATATCACAAATGCACAAAAATCTACTTCAACATTATCTCATTCAATAACTAAAAGGGCTTACTTTGTACCATTACAATGTAATGAGGCTTGGAAATGGAGAAAAATGTTGAAACTCTCAGACAACTCTTTTTTCCCCTCAGAGCCTGTAGTGTCAATCTCTTCCCAATGAAGTCTTTTCCCAGAAATGTCAATATGAAATTTAGGATCTTCTCCAGGAAGCAGAGAGGAGCAAAACCCAACTGCAGCAACTCAAATAATTAGGGAGTAACCAAAGTCAGCATTTTAAAAAAATGAATGACTTTCTCAAATCTGAAAAATTCTCTGCCATTTTCTTTTCATACAAGTAATTCACTCCTCTTCATGCAGCAAATGTTAACTCTACTCACTTTAATTTTTAAAATAACATTAAGTTAATTTTGAATTAAAAATCCCTGTTTTTTTTTATAATATATATTTTTATTGTTATTTATGTCTTTTACATTTTGCATTCCTCTTGGGTAGCCCACCACCAATTCACCCGTGATCCATCTCCATGGTCCCTTGTGTTCTTTTCTATTCCATTTTGTGCCCTTTCCCTTCCCTCCCTCCGCTTCCTTCCTCCCCCCCTCCCCCCCACTGATTGTCTCTCTCCCACCCGGCCTCCCTATAGTCCTGTTATAAGTGAAACCATTCGATATTTTTCTCTTTGTTTCTGGCTTATTTCACTGAGTATGATCCCCTCTAATTCCATCCATGTCGCTGCAAATTGCATGTGTTTATCTTCTTTCCATGCTGAATAGTATTCCATTGTGTATATGTACCACATC